>JAIPMN010003400.1:0-26931 GCA_020650975.1 Apostichopus californicus | reverse complement strand
TTAATCTTCTTCAATAGATAGATTGAATATTAGACTTGCCATGCTGTGTCAATACAGCATGCAGTATAAACGTATGTTCTTGTTATAGATATGCTATTCAAGATCAGTTATAACGTACATCATTTGTCATATATCGCACAATCAGTGGAGGTTGTAAAGAATTATTATTTCTGAAAACTCTGTGAAAGACGAGACATCCCGTTACCACATTAGGAAGGTAAATTCTATTTTAAGTTCCGTTGTACAAATGTAAATTATGTTAAGTCCAAGGAAACAGTTACAATAACCAGCGTAATATGTGTAACTCTGTAGTACATTGCTTAACTTTAATCCATATTGTGCCTTTAAAGGCATTGAAGACTCGCGCACAAAGAAACATCTCATGCCGGTAATCTGACCCAGTTTCCAATGAGGTGTAACAGAAGTGTTAGACACCACCATCGATCCCAGAAAATACACACACATCTTGCTACCGTGGGTAATTAGACACTAGTGTACAGTCAGTACATACAGCTGCGGTCAATACCCACAACACAGTGTACATAGCAGCGATGGACATCTCAGGTCTAGATAAAAGATAACAAGGTATCACGTTTCATTACTGTCTGCATTTTGTAGTGACAAGAAGAAAACTACACTTGCAAACAACAGAAAGTTAACTTTTCCAGATAGCCACACAGTTTGGGGTGAGTCTTCAATGCCTTTAAGCTAACTACTTGTACTATTATCATGTTGCTGTAAAGAAAGCAGATTGTTAGTCGCTCTGTATTGTCTTGAAAACTTTCATGAAACTCATTTGTGATACTAAGACAGAGTTAAACTTCCAAACTCCATCAGCACAGTACTGTGCCTGTGCCATGATGCGTTGCAATGAAAATCTAACAACACTGGCAGTTTGGTGAAATGTGGTGACACATCAGCCAGGATGGTGGGGCAAATACCCTACTCCTTCCCCCGGGTGGCCCCGGCCTGGCTATGGGCCTGCCTTTATGATCAACATGGCAATTCAAAAGATTCTAGGCAAAATGGGCATTTCTCCACTTGAATATGAGGTTTCCTGAATTCACTTTACACCTACCCCCCTGCCTTTTCCTGCCTCCTAGATCTGATGTTGACACCATCACTGGTGGTTGAACTTGATTCGGTATACTGAGTTTCATTTGTCCTGATGCTGTGAAAGAAACTTGTTTAGGTACAGCCTAAGTCTGTTGATCAACCCAGTACACTTGTTTCATTTCCCCCACATTTTATACCATATCAATGTTAAAATCAACTTTTCAACTTTTTATTATATCACCCAAAAAAAATCTTACAATTCCTTACAAAAATCACCTTGCGGGAAGATCACAATTTCATAACCGATGACATTCTCGGCTTTTACTCTCAATTTTTTTTGTTTATCGACCATTCTCCTCGTTAATATGACAAATCATTTTGTTTTTCGAGATCAAAGGAGCAGGCTTTTCTCCTTTCGCTCTCGAGAATTGGGCCATATATTCTCAGATGATCAGAAAAATGATTGAGAGTAATCTCTAGTCGATGCGTACGAACACGCTGCGACCTTATTTATTAATTTACCCCTGTACCTTCCGAGAACCCTTACCTCATTATTTTCAAAATTGCCTGCCTGACAGCCGCTTTCAAACAAAGGCATAAAATAAATGTTAAATTTGTTTTGCCTAAAGGGGCCTAAAAAAGAAAGAAAGGAAAAAGTAAAAAAAGGAAGGATTTTAGGAAACCTGTGTTACTCTAGGTGAATTTCATAACCTTATGTTAAAAATTATTTTGTTGAGAAAATATTGATGATTCCTTAGAAATGTAAAACGAGCTGGAGAAAAAAATATGATAGTATGGAGATATATCGGGGTTAAGTAATTTAACATTTCATCTTTTAAGTAGTACAGCAAAATATGTAAATTGTCAATTTTTGTAATTTCTTACATTAAAAAACAGTTGTGGGGGCAACAAACAGAATGTGTTGTGGGATTTTAAATTTGGTTTGATTGATTGGAAATGTCATACACCTTGCTAAAATCTAGGTTGATGAATGCATAGACCTATATTCGATGTACAACTTCTGTGTAAAACTAAAACCTGGATTAAGATTTCAAATAAAACAGACTAAGGAAAAACTGCCCGAGAATTATTCAATTTGTTGTTACTTTGCTAAAAGATGCAAGTGCTTAAAATAGTATACTTGCTAAAAAACTAGTTTTTGACTGGCATCATCCTTCATTATTCCGCACATCAGTTTTACTGCATGTACAGGCATTATGGGAGCAGTCCCAATAATATATGCTGATAATAATCAGTAAACCGGGGAACTAATTATTGAGATGCGGGATGGGAAATCACCTCGATTATTTCAGCCAGTTGGGACAATTTCCAAATGCTAATACCTCTCTAAACTGTACTCCAATATCAGGCTTCAAAACACTGGTATTGACAGTACAAACAGTTCCTAACCTTGATCTGATTGAAACATGATATTCATACTGCTCGCACTGATAATATGAGTGCTCTGAAGTGGGACATGACACTACAGTATTGAAAAACTTGTCCTAATTGGGTGATTAGTTTACTGATAATTGTTACCCCTACAATTACTTATCATGTCCTTAATCTACTGGTAGAAATGGAAAGTGCAGTTTGTTTGTGAAACTGGAAAATGGCTTAATATCCACTGGCATTTAGCCAGTATTAAGTAGAGCTAGAGTTTCAAGGCCTGAATATTAGAAGCCTAACAATTTTAGTAGCAAATTAACTACCACCGCATCATGCATATACCTTACACAGACATATTTAGAATTTGTATAATATATCTGGTCTGATTAATTGATGCATAACTCATTTTTGTTACAAATTTCATATAAATGAAAAACAATAATAAGAATTATTATAGTAATTGTAGCTGGCAAAGGAGAACACATCTGTGGGAAATATTCCAGATTTTGATGAAAAAGATTTTGAGGGTATTTTTGGGCATCGGTGTACTATTTAAAGCGCATATTGTTAATTGTCCGAGAGGACCAAATGTCTGTTTGGACAACCAAAATCAGCCGTTGAGGTATTGTTTGCAAAAAATTCTGTATTACATTGTAACAAAATATGACCAGTTTAATGCGCAGTTAATCATGGTTAAATATGAGCAGTTAAATGATACACTGGTATCGCTCCACAGCTATTGTTCAAACCTACACATCTCTCCTACAGTGTAAACATCGCTGTTCTATTCACCAAACCTATACATCTCTCGTATACAGTGTACACATCGGTGTTCTATTCACCAAACCTACACATTTCTCCTACATTCTACATATTAGTGTTCTATTCACCAAACCTACACATTTCTACTACAGTGTATATATGGGTGTTCTATTCACCAAACCTACACATCTCTCCTACAGTCTACATATTGGTGTTCTATTCACCAAACCTACACATTTCTACTACAGTGTACATATGGGTGTTCTATTCACCAAACCTACCATCTCTCCTACATTGTACATATTGCTGTTCTATTCATCAAACCTACACATCTCTCATACAGTCTACATATCGGTGTTCTATTCACCAAACCTACACATCTCTCCTACAGTCTACATTGTACTGATCTATTTACCAAACCTTCACATCTCGCCTACAGTGTACACATCGCTGTTCTATTTACCAAACCTACACATCTCTCCTACAGTGTACACATCACTGTTACTTTGCTACGTTATTTTGGACAACCAAATTTCTGTCCGAACAACCAAAAAGTATGGCCTGGTTGTCCAGAAAGAAAAAAAAACAGTAAAATTTCGTCCGGTTCACTCTGTAAGAAACTTAATGCACATAGACTTGTTGCAGTCTCCGTGTTAATAATACAGGTGGCAAAAATGCTAGAACAATATTAGGCTCAGGAATTTGAGATCACTTTTGGTTTCAGCCCCCAAAATTTTATTCTTAATTGGTAAAAACTTCTCTAAGGTTTTGTAAGATTCTAATTTGCTCAGATACAATCTCCAGGGAGTATTGCTCGCAGACATAGAGGAGGGGCAAATAACACAATTAAATTTGCTAGTGAAGACAAAAAGCCTTGAAATAGGGAGGTAAAAGGGTTTTGACCTTGTCTCTGTATTTCTGGTTTAATGAACATGCTCGGAGGCCACAACGAAAAGGAGATTCCTTACAGATTCAGTTCTCAGCCCGGGGGTCATCCCAAGTCGAAACATTCATCAGTGGGCTAGTTTATTAGCATTACTACCTGTGGAAGGTTCTAATAATTAGGAGGGGTTCGGACAAAATTGTCATCTTAAAAGAGAGTTTTACCTTGGTAAAAACTGAGGGATTTCTTCTTTATGAAATCAGTATTTACAGAAGCTCCACAAGCTAAATGGAACAATATGACCTCTCTTCATTTTGGTGGACTGTAAGTTCAAAATTATTCAATCAATTTCTCTCATTTGTAATATCGAAATTATCACTTTCATCAAAGCCTGCCAACTTATTGTTGAGAGCATCAGTAAAATAAATAGTGTAAATATAAGCAGAGATTTAAACATTTACAAGAACTACAAAAAGGATTTGCTGCTAAATATTCCAGGATAAAAATTACGGTTCAATACTTAAATTGATATTTTAATTAAATAAAATTAACGTACTTATCATTTTCTTTGACAGCGGCGGTGTTTTAAGCTCGGCCGGTATTCCAGTATTATAGTCTTGTGAGAACGTTGATTGTTCACTAATTTTTTTTCCTCAAGAAAATTCTCAGCATAGGACTTTTGAATTGAAATTAAGTACATGATAATCGATTATATGTTACGGCTCCCTATAATTATGACAACTACAGTAGCCCTGCTATAAATCGAGACGTGCTAGTCAAGGATTTTACGGATATATAAATTCAATCCGAAAGATTTCCCGAGCGAAGAGAGATAAAGAAAAGTTGCCAAAGGACGACGATATTTGACTTTGACTTTACACTAGGAACCTTGGTAAGGAGACATTTTGTAGACACGGTCAGTGTCGGCAATGTTAGAAAATAGGAGAGAATAAGATGGAGACATGGATAATTGCTTAATGTTACCTCGCCTGAATTTGTCAAACATTGGACGTAAGGTTATATAACAAGGTCGAAGAATGACGAATTATAGTGAAACAGTGTATAAAGTTGGTAGGATGTTACACAACAGATGCTATTGCAGGTGCTGTAAGCAGAAGATGTGAAGACCAATGCAGACAGATAGATGATAGTGTAATTTAGAATCATGACATTATTGTACTGGGTATGCATGCAGTCTCAATAGCTATGTTGAAATTAAATACATTTCATGCTTTCTGTAACACAATATGAGCACCTTTCCTTCCCATCTGAAAGTGTGCCCAATTTTTCTCTAAAATACAGGCCTACATATATATCTGTTATAATCAATCGCATGTAATGTAGCGTGTCCATGAATAAAAAAAAAAATCTTCTGGTCAAAAAAAAATCCCAATTGTTCCCCCCCCCCCCCCCTTGACTTAATACAAAAGCAACATAATTTTTTTCACTGGCAGAAAAACTGACGGTGACATTTTTTCTTCTACAGTCAAAAGTAATAGACTGAGTGTTCCATGCCTGCCTTGAATCCCTCAACTTAAAATAGGTTAGGGATGTGAAGTGTCTAAATTTCTCACAATAATTTGAGAATGACAAAACAACGACCCGCTTAACATGACACAGAAATATAAAACACCCCTCTCTTAATAGTGGAATATACAGACTGGCGATGAGGTGGACATGATCGTTTTGAGTCCTACAGAATAGCATCAGGTGTTCAGGAATTTGAGATGACATACAATAAATGCCACACTGAGGTGAAATAAATGCCTGTTTCTCAGCTGGGGTATTGACTTTGAGATTTTGAGGGAAGGGGGAAAGGGGTGAGGGAAGGTGGGATTGTGCTGGAAGGGGATGACTGTTTAGTTTTGATGAAATTGCTGCTTGTGGTGACAACAACTGTAAAGAGCATTTCAGGGCTATCACTCCCCCTCCTTACCCCCCCCCCCACACACCTTATGTAGTGGTCCCTGAGTTTGGGATATCCTTATAGACATCACAAAGCCAAGATGAACCAATGTTAGGTTTATCTCTGTAAACAAGCATTGCCTATTGTGTGAAACTGCACAGCATGTGCCCTTCTCCCCCACCCACCCAACCCCACCCCCCCCCCCACCCCCATACCTAAGTAGACAGTGCTTTAGGTGCTCTACTAGCATATTAGGTTGACATTATATGTTCCCACTTAATTCAGTTTCTTCATCTTTTAGAACCATGCAAACTGAAATATTTTAAACTTAGGCTTTCAATTGATCAGAATCAGTTGGAAAATAAAATCATAGATTTGTTAACACATTACTTTACCTTCTGAAGAACTCATCATGCCAACAATTGTCGGGGAGAATTATCGATAATATTCTTATGGACTGCTTAATACGACAGACAAAATTCCTTTAATTTGGGTTTCATTACTTTTAACATTCGGCTAAAAGTTTTACTGCTTATTTATCAGTAAAAATTCTTCAGCAATGATTCTCCATAATTAACATGGTGAACATCACATAAGTACTGTACTTGTATATCATACGGCCAAATTAATGTCCTAACTTGCTGGTTTATTAGTACTTCTTAGTTGTCACCCTATCTCCTAGCAACACTGTCACAAATGTAAGGAGCTTGTCTGTATGTTTATAAGAAAACAGGTAGTTTCATTAATAATTCATGAATTGTAAATATTGAAAAGCCAGGTAAGTATTTTGTGTAAATAAAATTCTCTAAGGTAACATGTAAATCACATATTCTCATCACATAGCAGAGCGATTGTTTGGCGGTCGTCGGTCATAGAGGACGCAACTGTGAATGAGAGAATTAGAAACCTTCATATTCATGGAGTGATATTTTGAGATATCTGTAATTTAACTGAACCAGTAGGAGAAATGATGATGAAATGTGTTTTACTCAAATGTAACATTTCACACATGTATTGTTATATATGTCCAACTTAACTTTTTTATCATACCCTCACAGGCAAACTACCATACAGTATTTTACAGTGTTTAAAGTTTCATAACCTTGTGGGATTGGATTTTGTGGAGCAATATATATAGATATATACATGTATAAGTCAGAGTTATGTTTTGATAAATGGGGTTCCGCAAAATAATGTGTGCTCTGATTTAAAAATAGAAAAGGGTATTAATTCTCGCCAAAGAACGTATATTTTGCTTTCATCATTCATTCTTCCTTTATTAAATCAATTTACAGAGAGTTAACGCCCACAGAACTAAAGGGATTGAATGCCAGAGGACATAAATATATATATAAATGTTATATCAACAGGGTAGCTGCTATTTGATCCAAGTATATCAGCTCCCTGGTGTGAACAACTCATGACAATAAGTGTACCTTTCCAATATCATCACGATTCAATCATCGTATGACAAAGTTACTTCTTGTTTAAAGCAGTAAAATGAAAACATTTCAAAACGACATCATTTTATAATCCACAGACAGGAGATTAATGTGTCCCCTATGGTGAGCACATGAAATGTAAAGAAAAGAATCGACTGAGTACCGGCGGTCAATTATGTCGCAGCATATTTCCATCGTATCAGTTTTCTATAGTTGATGACAAAAGAAGAATAGAGTCTTTCACCAAATCTAGACATTTGTGAAAGCATTTCATAAGTAGTATTATAAGGGCACAAGAGATTGTGGTCTCCCACCTTTAGTCTCCCTAGGACGATATCACCATCAATGGATGCAAATTAGCCTACCACACTACCTTAATCATAAATATCAGCCTACACTTATATCACAACATTGTGTTGGAACACAGACTGAGCTGTGATGAAAAGTTGACTCCACTAGCTATAATGGTAGTTTTATAAAAATGTATACAACATATTTATTTCGGTGGTTTGTACGTGGGGTAAAGTACGAACAAGCGCTAAGAGTTGGACTCGATTTTCTTCAGAAGTAGGAATAGCTATAAAACCATCTTTAGAGTAAAGGTTATTTTTGGTTTGCTAAACTGATCACCTTTGATTTTTCTTTTACTCTTTCTTCTGAGCAGACAGCTTCTTCCCAAGAAGCGGGAAATCCTACCATCGGGCAGAGCCAGAGGATTACATCCGAGGATATAACGACACAGTCTCGAATAAATTATGATGAACAAGAATTGTTGCCTGTAACCTTGACGACCAGCCTTGAAGAAGATAAGGACACACTCTTCCTCTTGGAAGATTGTGGTCTCCCTCCTTGGTCTCCCTTGGACGATATCACCATCAATGGATGCAAATTAGCCTACAGCCCTACCTTAATTATAAATATCAGCCTATACTTATATCACAACATTGTGTTGGAACAACTTTTAAGTTTGGTTGGTGTATATAGTCCCGCAGATCTGCCACAGCACCGGAGTCGTCTGTCTTCCTACGGTCTGAACAGTTAAATGAAAAATTCAGCTTACTGGGATAAAAAAGGAGAAAAAAACAACTGAGAATTGACAAATCCAAACATTCAGAGAATGCTAGAATTCCCAGGAGGAATAAAGCTAGTCATTGTGGATTTTTTTCTTTTAAACTATTACAGGAAGTGCCAACCTCTATTTGTGCTTGTTGTGAATGTCTGTATGTTGTGGATAACTGTGAAACGTAACTGTACGTCAATGTCAGTTAATGTGGAAGGCGAATGATCGTAAGCGACCATCGGATTATTGGCATCAAAGTCGGTCGTTTTATCAAAAGTATGAAAATCAAGCAAGAATCAGTCTCATCACTAACTTCCTATCATAATTTCATCTCACTTGATTAGGGAAGAACCTTGACTTTTCAAACAATTCTTTTTACCAGTTGCAATCGAACTTTTGGGCTATTGTACTGAAGGGGACATACAGCTGCAATCATGTTCATTGACGTACGTTTCAGGTCATGAACAATATTTACTCCGAACAGACTCCGAATGGTTCCAGTCCCAGACGAATAAATTGAGTGAAACAGACGCATGTGTCTGCATTCCATTGACTGATCAAAATTAATCAATACCTGAGCTGTGTTTTTTTTTCATTCAAGACAGCAGACAAGGATAAATTGACACACGTCCGTTTGCCCAAAGCATCATTACCATGGAAACAAACTAATTAATAGCTGCATATATACACGGTGATGATGTCAGCTCATTTGTGTACAATATCATGCTTTTAATTATATCAGTATGAAATTTATGATTAATTTACTATTACTTCGTTGATTACTACAGGGTATATAAACAAGTACATTATATGTGTACACAAAAAATTAAGGAATTAGCGTTCATTTTCAACTTTTTCTTTCCTTTAAGTTCTTTCTCTTTCGTTTCAATAAGAAGTCACTGTGAATTTGTTCGTCTGGGTATGTGCAATCTATGAATAATATCATTGTGAAAATGTAAAATACCTTTTTTTTTTCTTTTAATTTATACCATTTTTTGGACCAAGATGGTAAATCGCATGTCATGTACATTAGGTGCGCATGGTGAATCTTGGTAGTAACTTATAAAATCAATTTTTTTTTATTCTTGTATAAAAGTGGCTAAGAATATTCCATATTTGAAACAAAGTATCACTTTGGTGATATGACTGACATATCAGGATTTTGAAAATAAAACCAAGATGTATATAGACAACAAAAGTCCAAGTCATATGATAAGCCCAGAGTAAGTCTGTATTGGTTCTGGGTAAACTGAAGTATGGTATAAAATATCTTTATATTTGCAGGATTCACCATGACAATTGAAGTTTGTAGTAATACTAGGAGTAACTTGAAGTAACTTGGAGTAAGTAGAATGTAAAGGGAAACAACATCACAACCAGTATCATTAAAGAAGGCAACCCAACAATCATTTAAGCTTAAAGTACAGAGATTCTCTTGAGGAATCAGTCCTCCCCAAAATAAATATGAAAATCTTGCTCCATTTGGGAGATATCCTCGTTGAAAGATTGTGTCTGGGAACTGTCATTTTTTAATTCTGTAACGTCCAAAGTACCTCTAGGATCTGAAATACTTTACTCTCTTGTTTTCATAGGTAGTTGACATTTCATAGGTAATCGACATTGTAACCAGTGCCATCAATTAACTTCATGTAAATTAAGTCTATACCTTTAATATTTTAGATTTTAGCACTTGCAAAGCCCATCTCCATTACAGAAAATAAACACTGTCATAAATATAGAAGGAAAAAAAAGTTTAAAAAAAAGTGAGGCACATGGTGGTTCGATGATGTCATATTTAGACTTGATCAAGTCTTTTCTCCTGATATGTGGAGTGATGATTTATCAGTGATATCTCCGAAATGGAATAAGATTTGTCTTAGCTGTTTTGGGAAGTTATTCATGACAGTAGTCTCTATCACAATAGTTCACTAAAGATGGTTGGGTTGATGTCTCCTCTTAGGGAAGTTCTAACAGAATGTAGAGACAATGTCTCTATGCAACTGTCGTTTTGGTTTCTCATCTTATTTAACATGAGAATTAAGTTGGAGCATTTATGTACACAAGCACATGAGTATAGTCGGATAGAAAGTCTGGAGTAATTTTTTGAGTTAATAGTATTTATTACTTTTAATGTAAGTCTCCAATAAGAACCTCTTTGGGAAAAGGTGGGGGTGGGGGGTAGTTTCCCATCATGTAAAACAGTCTAAAATATCAATTTTGGATACAAAACTGGAGACAAATTGCTTATTTCAATTTATTGACAATTAGGTTATTTAATTATTATTTAAAGATGCTGTCGAGAGCAATTTGTGGTTCCAAATTATTCCCTGAATTAACTCTGTTGACAAAATACTTTGATTTACAATTTTAATCAAATTAATTGAGCATATGGAAGCCATGATCCTTAGAGAGTTGGTCGGTCATATATAAGAAGTAATGTCATTATGGTAAGTTCAAATTTTCGTTTTAAAATATTTTGCCCCCTGTCCCCCTCCTTCTTAAAGAGGAATAATTTGGACTGTACCCGAGGGAATGGAACTTGCCATTTGAAGGGGGGGGGAGGGGGAAATAGGAAAAGAAAGACTTTCTTTGTTCTGTCTAGTTTCCAGGCTCTCTTACTGAGTTAATGTAAATTTATGTAAAAAATTATGTAAATTCTTAAGTTATGTCTTTTATGATTGCAGACTATAAATTAATATGTCAAATTTTATCATTTATCTCAAGACAACAGGGAACCAATGTATTTACAGAAAGGGATGGGCAGAGGTACATGAATAAGGGGGTGGGGTGGAGGGGGGCACCTAGAGGGTTTAGTGGTAGTACCATCGAACTGTCTTAATCTTTTGTCTTCCCGTTAGCAATGAGGACATGTAATTTCTGTTATTCTCAGAAATGTTGACGAGAGACATTGCTGATAGATTTTACTTTAAACCAACCCACCAATTCATAGTACCTCTTTTTATGTCAAATATCAATTTTCAGTGTTTTTTTTTTTTTAAACTGACAGGAGAAAATTTGTTGTTGAAACAAACCTGTGTACTTGTAAAAAAATTCTTCTTTATCGATGAAAATTGTAATTATGTATGTATGTAAAATTATGTATAAAAAGATATTGGTAGAGTTTAGGTTAAAGAAAAAACTAGCTAAAAAAAGGGGGAAAAAGAAAAGAAAAAATTTGGGTGGGTAATAATTTTAAGAATATTTAAAGGAATTTTGATTTCAATTTTGAGTATGAATTTTGTTTACAAAAGTCTTTTGTATTTTGCTTTATAAGAGTAATCATTTCTGTCATCAAAAAGTAAAGTAAGCAGTTTTTGTATTATTAGAATATTTTATACTAAGGTTGCATATCAAAAGGCTACTGGGGTACAGTGTAAGGGCAGACTCAAAGAGGTAGTGGAAAGGGTTAGCAATCTCTTAATTAGACAATATGACATTGTATTATACTCTATCTACATATCTGAAAGAACAATGGGGTGTTAATATGACTTGGGGTTGATAGAAGTGAATTCAAGTACTTTTCCTTCATTTGGCAACATTAGTTCATGGATAGGGGCAACATGGCCACCAAGGGTGGTATTATTTGAAGCCTTGAACATGGTGGTTTCTGTCCCGTGCCCCTTCCCCACCCCAAGTTGCCACATACAGCTCCTTTTTTCTTGTCAGTTTTGGTACCGTTGTTGATCCCATTTTTTTAACCAACATGTTACCAGGGTCTAAAGGAAGCAACAGCACCTGCACCAGTGACAGGCTACCATGCCATCCTTCAATACATGCTTAGCTTACCACACCTCACCCCCTGGCCCATCCCCTACCTCTGTCTGTAAAATGATGGCATTTGCCACAGGTGAATACAAAAATATTTTACAGTTTTTTGTTTAGGTTATAGCTGTTTTTATTTTAATGGGGGCTTTGTTTGTGTGTGTTTTTATAGGGGAATGGGTAGGGGTGGAAGGGGGGTGGGAGGAGGTGAGTGGGGTTTGTTTGCTTCTTAGGCTCTCATTTTGAACTGTTGCACCTGTCTGAAAAAAATAAGAAAAGAGCAAAACAAAACAAAAATCTTCAAAAATATTATTACAATATCATGAAGACAAACAGGAAAAGATATTAAATTTTGGCAATTCCCATAGGTCATTTTATATCTACAGCCATTGCCTGTTTTTCTCATCACATTCATTTGCAGAGCAATGAAATATGACAACTGACTCCACAAATTTGTTTTGACCTGGACACACAAACACACACGCCTCTCATAACTTCCATACTTGGGAGCGTGTCGTTCATTATCAACCAATCAGAGCAGGGGGTACGTTGAACTCTCCCTCAGCCGTAATCAGGAGGAATTGAATTTTCGTTTTGCTCCTTTTACATGACATTTTCTTCATTTAGTTTGACGTTCATTCGAGCCATAAATGGCATAGTTCAAAAAAGAAGAAAAAAGCCACCAGCATATAACGGGCAAGAATCGATATCGCAATCAAGACAATTTCTCTGTTTCTCCTCGTAAAATCTAGGCGTCTTTTATTGAACAAGTTTCTCATAAATTTTTGGGGGATTGGTAATGCAAAGCATTTGATGAAGAGCATAAAATAAATGTAAGGGATAAAAAAAAAATATCCTAAACTGTGATTTAAGGTTGTTTTCTTTAAATATATATAGCTAGTCAGACTTTGAAAAATTCTAGGTAATTGCAGTTATATCTTGTTAACTATTAATTTGCCTAATATAGAACAATTATATGCCTTGACCAAACCCTAACACAATCTTGAACAAGTGTTATATGTAGAATATTATAAAAATGACATGAGCAATCTGAAATACAGAAGATGTACTTGTTTTCATCACCATGGGTGGATGACCATAAAGATTAACAAAACTTAGTTTATTGAACGAGGGGCATTTTCCCAGGTTTAATTTTCTTTGTATTTTCTCTCTCCCCCTCTCTCTCAAGTAACACAAGTACACCAGGTGGTTCCATAAACCCCTCCCATAAAATTATATCCAGTTGGGTTTTTGCTTCCGATATCATTTGCCAAAACCAGCAATTATAGCGATCATAGTATTAGTTTAAGTGCCGATAATAAAAAAAAAGACATTTTATAAAGCTAAAAATTTTCTAAATTACTTTATGTATTTATATGCAGATGAGTTTTTGCTTCCGATATCGTTTGCCAAACCAGCAATTATAGCGATCATAAGTGATAGTTTTATTGATGATAATAAAACACAAGACAAGACATTTCATAAAAGCTAAAATATTTCTAATTACTTTATGTATTTATATCCAGATGAGTTTTTGCTTCCGATATCGTTTGCCAAACCAGCAATTATAGCGATCATAAGTGATAGTTTAATTGACGATGATAAAACACAAGACAAGACATTTTATAATTAAAAGCTAAGTAATTTTATAATTATTTGATTAATTTCATAATTGTGGATCATGGCTTATTCCAGATTTTTCTGGCAAGAAAAGTGAAAGTTAGTCCATTATGTTTTGCTTGTAATTTATTGAAAGTTATTTTAGAAACAGCTACAGAGTAGCTCATTGTATCTTGTGGCTTGTTGTACCTTAATTTCTTCACCCATTCCCCCCCCCCTCCCTTGCCCCTCCCTTTTCCCTCTTTTTTAAATAATGCCCATTAAGGTAGCTGATTGAACAACTAAAAGCAAAGTCCAGTAGAACAATTAGTTCACATAACACCTCATAAAGGCTTCAGTATTGTAAATTGCAAATGCACTATCATCACAATTTGAAAATTTTCTTCAGAATAAGTAATGATGCCTTTTTTTAAATCATTTACTGATATTCTTAGGAAATAATATTATTATTATTATTATTTTTTTGCTATTCTATCTTTCATTTTATTCTGCTTCTGTTACTTTTTCTGGCATTCAATATGTATTTTCTTATTTCTCATTTTTTTTTCTTTTATTTGAATCTTTTATTTTAGGCAAAGTGCAACATTATGATACAGAATATGAAATGTATCCATTGCAATGTAATCTACAAATGTGACAAAATCTGTCATTAATTTATTTAAATCAGCTGCATGCAATTACAGTGCACAACTTGTTTAGTTTTTTGTTTTACCTTTGCAATTATAAAGAAAGAAATAATGTACAGCTGTTAAAATTTAAGGAGAAAACTTTTAAGCTTCACAAAAATTCTGGGAGAAAAAATACCACTCCTCCCCCACCCCACCCACTAAGAAAACACAAAAAGTAGTGAGAGATGATTGGTATTATAGCCTAACCCCTCCACCTCACCCCTCCCCCACCGTGCAATCATCTTACTCTGTTCAGTTGCAATCTTTAATATGTGATCGGTATAACACTCAAATATTGAGTTTTAAACACATTAATTGGTTTAATTACTGTAGCTGTTAGAGTATCCAAGTAATTGTATGAAAACCTGATCTTACCTTGAAATAATTTATAAAAGTACTAAACTATTTAGTGAAACTCTTTGTAAGTGCAAGCTTGGTTTGCAGTGGCATATTATGTCTTGGAAGGGAGGGAGGGGGTGGGGGGTGGCAACAGGTAGATATTGGTAGTTTATACCTGAAAATATCAGAGCATAACAAAGTTACATATTGCAGTAATGAATACCTAAAGGGTGCTCATTTTAATGCCACATGTACCTTGTTTGAGCAGAAAGGAAACAGAAATTGCAGCTACTTTTATGGGCCCAAAAAAATGTCAGAAGATGAGGCCCACGATACGCCCTCCAGTTGGGACTAAATTTGCTTTGGGTTGAGTTGACTGATCTTAATGTACAGGTCACTTCTGATCGCTGCAATGAATTGATTTTATATGCAATGTTAATTTTAGTGATTGAAAATGAAACAGTTTAATCATCATAAATGAATGAATATTCATGATTCTCATTAATATTGATATGTTAAATATAAGGATTCAAGGTCAAATTCCTTGCTTTTTACATGATTGAGTACCTTTTTAATTATGCAAATTATTTTGTGTTAATTCTTTCTTTGGTTTTTTGGGTGTTTTGTGAATAAAACTGGGATATTGCTGGGACAAAAATTTGAATTCATTTTGAATGATTGTTGTACTGATTGAAATGAATTATTAAATTATGAATAAAATTGAGAAAAATTCATGGCACTTATGTTTCTCTTCATTTTTTTCCGAAGGCTCTCTCTCTCGCTCTAACCATATGAATGGTTTTATTTCTATGCATGTAGAAATTTGGACTAGACATCCACTTATACCATTCTCTGTACCTGTTTGACGCAGGCCCATATGCTAAGATTTTAAGTGTAGTGCCTATTCTATTCAGATACACACACTACTATGTAGTGTAGAGCGCTAAGCAACCTTCAACCAAACTCATGGGTAGTATCCATTGCCTTTCGAAGGCACTCTTGATATCTCACTTGATGTAACAAAGTCTGTAGTCATCACACTGTTACAGTCTCGTGAGAGAACTGGAGTTTAGAATGTATCGAGTTGTCACCACCTCCCCCCCCCCACCCCCCTTCATTTTAACAACCCCTACTCCCCCAAGACCACCTTACTTCTGTTTCAGCATTCACAAGAAAGACACTTTTAAGATAATACAGCTCAATCCAACCATCCATACCAACAATCCTTTTTTTTTTCATTTTTTATTTTTTTTTATCATAATTCCAATTTCACCTTAAGTTTCCTTCTACACCTCAAAACTAATTAGAAATTATATAATCGGAAAATTTTAAATCTGGATCAACGCCACAATGTCTGCGTCTGTTGTTTTTGACGTTCCTTTGAGTGTAATAACGATGGCTATCAGATACTGCATAGTGCGAAATCAATGCAACAAATTATTTTATCCAAGAGAGAGAGATTTGACGGTCTTTTACGAGTATTATATTTTTGCGGCTGATCCGTAAAATATTCTCCGAGATCTCCGAGAAGCTTACTGCAGCTAGCATGGAGTCGAGACGGTTCAACGCGACAAACTCATCAAGTGACTTTTACCCACGTGATAACAGATTAGCTGTTTCTTCTTTTTTCTCTGTTGGTGGGGTTTCCACAGCAAAGACCAAAAACAAAAAATTATATTGATACAAGGAAAAAGGGAAAAAACACAGCTGTAGTCAGTCGGATTTGGTTTAAGAAAATTGATATATCTTGGGGGAAACAAAACTCCGGCTTAATGAGCTTGTGGTGAAATGAATTCAGTGAGTGGGAATAGGGTTGTCTATTCCCAAGAGTAGCTAGGCTACTAGCGATTGAAGAGAGTTAGAGTACAGGCTATATCTTAGTCATAGAAACTAAACGATTTAAGGAGTGCCAAAAAAGTGACTGTCAGAAACGTTTGGCAATGTTGTCATCTCCTTATGAGATGCACATTCACGCATATGGTAAGAACCGAACAGATACTACGATTGCAGTTGAAATTGGACTGAACTTCAGTCACAGCATGTAGATTTATATGAATTCTCAAGAGGCAGTTAATTAGCATGTCGCTTAATGATTAGGTTATCAGTGGTTGGAGTTATTGAGGACTAGCATCTGGTACATTATATCTACCCAATATAATATGTATCCAATAGTATGGTAGTAGTCTACTGCTGTTTCAAAACACTGTGTGTGTTGTTCTCTCAATCATAGTGCAAGGAACATATTACTTCCAATATCAGGGTTACCATCTTAATTTTCCTGGACATGTCCAGCTCCTCCTGATCTTCTTGAGCTCTCATGGGCGAATCCAGTATTATATGTTGTGGCCATAACGGTCGCTGAAGCCGACTTCCCCCACCCCCCCCCCCCACATTCCACCAATATAGTTTCAAATGATTTGATGAAATGAGGCATAGTGGCTCAATGGTCAGTTTGAATTACATGATGGCAGTAGGGCTGAATTTCGGTTAGCTGTGTTTAACTTATATATTGATCTTGCATTGCCTAAGTTCCATCAATGAATGTGGAGATTGTATTCACGACCAGTAATACTTTTTAAGAAAAGTCACCCACGAAAAAAATACCTGGGCACGAAAAACCAAATTATCTCACTTTTGTCAGAAAATTGGGGGGGGGGGGGATAGAAGAGAAAGTCTCAACCCATTCATTAAGCAGATTTCCCTATATACAATTTGCAATATGCACGTTTGCTTGCGGGTTTCAACAGCATTGTTCCTAATATTGACTTTCTTGAAGCAGATTTAGAGTGATAGAAAATGTTACAACGATTCTGATCGGTTAAAAAATGCCACCGGACAAGACGTTGGCAAATCAGGAGTTCATTAAGTTGCTTGAAGTAGTGATCGCGCCAAGTGACATCGTCAATGCAGTGTCAGTGCAATCTCCCTATAATCCCCAGCAAAGTGATACCCCTCCCAACAATTTCCAAAAACAAGATTGAGCATACAGCATCTCGGTATTTTCAACTAAGCTAATTCAAACAACGGATTACCAATGCGCCACATTCGCGCCACAAAACTACACTACATTTTGAGGTGTTAACAACAGTAATTCGCAATCAAAAGTGTACTCTTCGGTGCAGAGATCATTGGGAGGCCTGAACAGTGCATGAAGATTAAGTTAGGTTAGGTGGGTGGAACACTTTTCCTGATAGTTTTTACTCCTTGTTTTGGCTTCGTTTTCATCACTATGTGACTCATCAAGAGTCCCAGATGATTTTTATCTAGCAAGAGGCCATGATGTTGTTTACTTCTACAACCCTGTAAACTGGCCTACATCTTGGCATTAATTCGAGTGGATGTGTGAAATTCAGACTTTGGCAATTAACACTCAAAGAAAAAGAAGGTATATATATCTCACCGAAGACTCGGATCCGAGGTGCTCTATATAAGTCATCGACAAAGTTCCATTCTTGCTGTAAATTTCTAAATCTGTTTCTTTTGGAAATTGCAAGCTTTAAAACTCCACTCCATTGGTGATCGGGTTTGAACCTTTTTAGATTAAAACAATGTAGGAGAGTCAATTAATGCTTAATGCTTCAGTTTTAATAAAGTCGCCGGCAAAACAGGGCTCCAAGAAATTAACCCCATTTAACTTTACATAGAGGATCCAAATTAGTGAACATTACATCCCAGATATTTATTGTTACCTGTAGGCCTAATGTTCCTTTTTGTGCACATAGTTCCTCTGTATTATTTATTATCCGGTTTAAATTGAAGGAAAAAATTCAACTAACATATACAAAATAACTGTATCTTAGCAAATTAACACCTGGAAACTGAAACATAATTTAAAAAAAAACAGAAAAATTGCAAAAAACTTAATTTACATACTGATTTATGGTAATAGAAAGGATCCGATTAACCAGGTACCTCCAGATTACAAATAAGCCTGAACTGTTTTAAATCGCTGACCTGATCACTGTGATATGTGAAATCCCATAGTTGGTGGATGGTGTCATTCCTAGAATGAAGTGTTTCTTTGTTGTGCCTACCCCATTCAGGGCCGAGCCATATGACACTGACAGTAACTAACACATACAGTACTAGTCGCCCACACTGCCTAACCTGCATCAGACTCCACACTTGTTACTCAATACACGTATATCCCAGAAATTGTGAATCAATGTGGGGATTTCAAGAGCGAATGTTCCATTTGCAATTCTGACGGAATTTCCATCACAAATTCAGCAGGCTATTATTGGTAATTAATGTCATAATTATTTTAGGCAGGTGGACAAAGGCTGGAGGCTGGTTTTTCTGTTAAAGGAAAAATGATAATTTATAATGGCAACATCAGGTGATTATGATCAAGACTGTACCATTGATCCGTAATCCCCTGAGCCCCTCCCCAAACCCTCTCCCCATTTAAGCACTTCTCCAAACCGGAAGTGACTCTACACAACCCCTTTCCCCCCAAACATTCAGTCCCACGCACATTCCCGCACCCATCTTATATTCCTTCCCTTTTTCAACCTTCCAGATTGCAATCTTTGTCCCCAAGCACAATTACCAAACGCTGAATTATTAAAACCAATTCTGACCGTTATAATGCCAGGTACCAAATGATGCATGCACTAAATGGCCGAAAATATTATTCCAGACCCAACTGTAGCTCAGATGAACTATTTAGACAGACAAAGATATATTTACGTTAATTAACGACTGAAACAAAGAAAATACAGTCCAGTGAATCTGTGATCATTTCAAAGTTTGAAATTATCTCAGGAAATTAACAATAACCAGGACCAATAATAATTAGAGTCAATAATATTTGATGTGTTCAAGACAGGCCTGCACACAGAGGGACACTATAGTTACTCATGCATTGATTGTCATATTATAATATAGCATTAGCGGCCT
The DNA here is from genome assembly GCA_020650975.1 of Apostichopus californicus. Taxonomy (NCBI): domain Eukaryota; kingdom Metazoa; phylum Echinodermata; class Holothuroidea; order Aspidochirotida; family Stichopodidae; genus Apostichopus; species Apostichopus californicus. The sequence continues at coordinate 7,142 of JAIPMN010003400.1, read as the reverse complement.
TGCAATTTATGGAAGAAAATGAGGGAAGGAAAGAAAAAAGAACATTTCCATGTAAAGCTGTAGCGGTAGATTCAATAATGTACACATATCAATACTATATTGACCGACAGGAAACATGTTGCTCACAATTAAACTTATTACTAACTATACTAATCCTACAGAATTATTTGTTTTGCCTTTATAATGAGGGTGAACGAGGAGGTTGACAAACTAAAATGTTTTAGCCTGGCCTGGACACTCTTCCATAACACCACATGTAAACATTTTAAACTTTCCAAAATAACACTAATACTACAACGGGACCCTTTGTATTCTACAAGTCAAAGGGACGATATAGTGTCCACAGGGATGCAACAGTGTCCCTCTAATGGTTATTTAGGAGCGAACTACAGTAGCATTATGATCTATTGCAGTATTTTATAAGTGGCCACAGCTAATATATCACTAGTGGCTATGTGAAATATATTGGTGAATCAAGACAAATAACCTTAAAATAGCCAGATTGTATATGAATTACTGCTTCCATTGCCCCTCAAGATCTAGCAAAAATGCAAACCCATAATTTGATATGCATAATGGGAAAAACTTGAAATAAGTTACATGGATTATTAATGGGTTAATCTCCATGCAGATACTGTCAGTGCATGGCATGAACAAAAAGGCGTGGGAGGGGGGAGGGGTGTGTGGGCATGTGTCACCTGGCCCCACACCTTCATCTTCAGTTGGGGCAAAACATATTGGCACAGGTTTATATGGACCTAATTTATCATCTATATTTTCCTCTGAATGCATTTTGACATCTCAAGTTCGAATTTTGTCAGGTTTACGGACCTAATCCTACCTGGGAGTCGCATTCAACAACCCCACAGACAAACCCTACTGTAGTAAACCTGTTGTTCGTCTTGTGCATGCCCCTTATTCATGCCCCCTTGTTCATACCCCTTACTAACCCAAAAACTCAGTCGGGAAATTTTGGAATTTAGAAACCTCCAAGCACCTTGGAAATCCTGCATGTGCATGACACTGGATACAGAGTAGTTGCCATTTGAGCGATCAAGTAAATTTTGCTAATATTAACAAATATCAAATTTGATAAGATCAAAGCCATGCATTAATTCACTCTGTCCTGCCCTACCAGTGAACCAAATCCATAATTATAAACATCTGCATGTATTTATAAGTCATTGTAGCGGAAATACCAATTAACCATGCACGGACTAGACTGCTATAAATTTTAAGAGTTATCACTGGAGAAGGAATTAGTTCGTTTTCTGCTGGATTTCTGCTTTCTAGAATCTTTCATATTTTCTTAGATATGAATGCTGGGTCAATTTCTACCAAAGCAGCAACAAAAATAGTTCAGGCATTTGGTGCTAAAGTGATGCACCACCCAAGAGGACAGGTCATCCAGAAAGGTTTTTTTAGAAATTTTCGTTTTGTCTCTGTTCAATTAAAGTTTTCAGGAATTGTTTTAATTTAAAGTACAACAACATAATGTCTTTATCTTTTAAATTTATGAATTGTTTAGGAGGCCCCCTTCATTGTTGTTATTTCTTTAGCAAATACAACTTAAATGTAAGGTCAAACACAGAATCAATTTAAAGGGGACCCACCAACCCATTGTCATCTACGAGACTGACTTCGGTCAGCTTGCAGCTTTGATTAGCCAATGATGGATTTTGCTGCTTGCAGGAGGATCTAAAATACATACATACATTCATACTTAGACTTGACAAAGACTGCAGCCTTGGCATGTGAAGGAACATTAATTCTGTGAAAATATATCTCCCAAATGGAATAAGATTGGTTTCTAAGCTGTTTGGAGAAGTTATCTTCATGACATTCATCTGTGTCACTTTAGAACAATATCGATGACGGTAGGAATTGTGTCGACATTTAAGTTTTCTCTGGATATTTTTAGTCATAGATTTGAGATATGACAAAACTTGATAGAGATGACATAAGTTACTATACAATAGTCGCAATTTTGAAGGTTGTATGTTGTGGGTCATATAGGGGTGCTTCGATTGTTAAACAAAGTTGTCCCTATAGCAGATCCAAATGCTTTGGACCTTCAGATACAGGTGAATTGACTTTGCATTTATAACCTAGACTCTTCACTTTAAGCATTCCCCCCAATATTTTTTTTCCCAAAATCAAAAGAACAGGGAAAAATGTTCAGTTAAATAATTATTTGTATTGATACTTGCGAAAAGGAAATTGACTACATTTCATAACTACAAGCTCTAGTATTATTTGCATACTGACCCAAATATTTATTTTAATGTCAGAATCTCCCGAGCAATGTGGTTAATGGTCCGACACTTTGATGTAACTGGGAGAGGGGGTGGGGGGGGGGGAGTTATAGGCAGGGTGGGATGGTGGGAATAGAGAGGATAATAAGTTTCTTCGATGTGTTGTTTCGAGTCTTAATTGTCCTGTGAAGAGTTCGTAGAGGTCAAAGGTTGTATTGTGGGATATTTTAAATTGGTGAAAGAAAAGACAATGCAACTTCAAATTGACTTGGACAGATTAGAGACAGTCAAACAACAATGAAAATCTCTCTTTTTTTTAATCCTTTTTATTAGCATAAATTTCCACCTCTGGTATAAACCCCTCCCCACTCCCTCATGTCAAGCCAGAAGAACTATTGCTATAAATCAACATGTGACAACTTAAGTTACAAATTACAACTAATTAAATCTCTTTTGCATCCCTCTCAAGATCCCTTAACTCCAACTAAACCACACCCCTCCCCTCCCCAAGGTCTAAGGGAAATTAAAAGAGCAATTATGAAAACTTCTGACGATGTATATACCTTAAGCTCCTCCCTCTCCCCTCCCACTCCCCCTTCCCCCATTGCATTACAACCCCACCATCTCAAGATCACTGCCCTGATCTGTATAAGTACAATCTATAGCAGTAGTACAATAAACCACCTCAATCATCAATTACATTAGACAACTCTGCTGAGTATTAATATAATTCTCATTACCAAAAGAACTGAAAATTGCTTTTAATATTATTTGATCATGACTAAGGGCTTGTCTTATCTTTGCCTCTACAAAGAACATACAGCACATTATGTAGCCAATACAACAATAATGATGGCAAGCTGGAAAATAATAAGTGCTACTGAGTTTTAATCCACCTGTCGAATATAATTTTGTTTCAAGCACATTTTTATCCTTCCTCAATTATAGAAACATATAGATCTACAATTTTACAATCCTCTTAAAGATATATATATTTTAATATTCATGAGTTGTTTTTTAACTCATGTAATCAATATAACCAAACGATGATATATTTCATCATTTTGAATCAGTCTTAATTATTTAAAGGTAGATTCTATTGACATCCACTTCGTGAAGAATGGGGATTATTAATTCAGTCAGTAGATCTGTTTAACAAATTCTACCCGTCTTGACGACAACCTCCAGATGAGAAAAGGAAAAGCGACACCAAAACAGAAAAGAAGAAAATAGAAAGAAAAGAAGAAAAAAAACATGAATGAGTCACTATGGCAGCCTGTTTAATTTTGTTAAACATTAGATTAATTACTTGTCACTTGACGGAGATGAAGGCTATTGTGTATCCTTTCCACCAACGTAATAAATATTGCCTTCGACGTTTTTGTTTTGTCTCTTCTAGACACATCCATCAAATGTATGTCTTTTCTAATCTTCTATATGTTTTTGGGTGAATAGAACCAAAAAACAGGTGAAGGGACTTAATTAATCATCAATCACTTCGCAAGTATTAAAATACAAGATAAAAGCTAGTTTAATGCAGAACAGATGAGATGGGAAAAACATTACTGTAACAATATCGTTTTGAAATTAGCATGATATATGTATAGTAGCAAGGATGGAGCACGCTGTACTGTAGACGAAGAGAACTGGCACAGTGTGTTAGCTCCCTGGTAAGAGTGTGTAGGGTGGTAGGCTGGGGAGGGGTTATTAGAAAGGGTGTTAAATATGTCGCAAAAATAGGGTTAGGACTTAGGATATTGTTTATGCCTTCAGTTGCTCTGCCTTGTTCTTGTTCTTTTTTCTTTTTTTCTCTATGTCGTATGTATCAGCATATCAGCGAGAGTTTAATAATTGACAGAGTGAGTCAATTAGGTTATTAGTGTTCTGGCTACTTAGGTTGTAATAAATAGAACAGTAAAACTTTTCTTGATGGTTGATTGAGTCAAGAAAACAAACAGTTGACAGTTCATTGTAAGTAGTGCAGTAACTCTGCTGTTAACCGTTGTCGCCTATACGGTCTTACCGAGATATGGCAAGTTTGTTGAGTTGGATTTTGACCATCCCTATTGATAATCAACGTACGTAAAATACCCTTCAAATCCAATTCACTCCCCTCCCCCCCCCCCCATGCACCTGAAGAGCAGGGGGACCACTCAACTTTACAGAAGTAGACTTCTCCGAGTCGAGATTCTAGTGTACTCCCTTTTTGCAGATAAAATGTTGCAAATTTAACCCGAATAGGAAAGAGATAGGAAGATTGGGTATCTTCATGACTAATTTACAAATGTATCAGCAACGATGTGGCGTTATAGCCACTATAGGTACTGTACTACCTGTGAAGGACAGGCAAGGTAGCACCACAATGCCCTCCCCCCCCCCAAATCCTCCCTGTACCAACCTGTTACGTAACCATGAAAATAGTGAAAATTGTTGGCTTCATTCTATATCAGACAATTAGAGCTCAGTGCTGGAATTGTCAGAGACCTGTTTGGTTCTTGACATATTTCATTTCATTTCATTTATTGTTTCCACATTCAAAATATATTACACAATAATAGAAGAAAATGTATGTGACAAGTGGAGAAGGTCTGAGAAAGCCGAGGCTCTTACGAGGCAGACCCCCCGTACAAAGACAATAAGAAAAGAAAAAAAAATCATGAACAATGCATGCAATAAAACAAAGGTTGCACACACAACATGACATTCTTGTTTCATGTCCCGGTTTCAATATCCTCTACCACACCACCCCCCCCACTCCTACCCCTCCCTCACCTAACTAATCAGCTCCCACTGATACTTTTATCACTATAACGCTCTATATAATTATCTATTAAATCATTAAATATTTCCAACTCAGCTCATTTTTCAATCACGTTGTGAAAAGCTAGTAGTCCCTGTCAGCTTTTGATATATACCCATTACGACCCGGCCACTAAAGGTCAGCCACTAAAATCCAAGGTACTCTAGCATTATAGCACATCTGTACAATTTTTGTAAATTATAATCTATAACTTTACATTTCCACACTCAAATCTGGCCGTAGACAGTGCAAAAAATATTTTAGCACGCTAAAATTTCCATGCGGGCATTTCCTACTATTTTTTTTACAGATATGTTATTTCATACATGCGATACTACTATTGGTAAATTTCGACTATTGTACTTGTTGCCCAGAACCATTGCACATTTTTCTACACTATAATTACTTTCTCAATTTGTTAAATTCAATATTGTTGAATTTACTATTAGAAACATCAGATCTGTTTGCCCATGCACCTAATAGGGACCAAACCTCTGTTAGTGTGTGACTTTATTAATTCTTGAACATTTAACGGTAAAATAATCTTGCCACACCAAAATGTAACCCAATTCCCAGCAAACAGATATAGACGCTATAAGGTTACACACACAAGTCCTTGCGACAATGTAAAAACCCTTTCATAAGGGAACATTAAATTGATTCAACGGTGTACCATGACACATGCTTAAGGGAAAACTCTTATAATCAAACAGACACATTTTCAGGCACTTTTCGTTATAAAGTCTTCCATTTGACCTAAATGCATATACAGTTTAGCTCCACAAAATTTCATGTGGGCTAATTCTCCACGGTAAATAAAGCTCGATATTATTTACGGTTCTACCCATCATCTCGAAACCGTGCACGCAAGAAAATCTCGTTCGTCTGTTTATAAGATCTGTGTGTCGTAGAGTATAAAAAATTTGGCACCATTTCTGTTGGAATTTCTGTCAAAATAATATTTGTTGGTATTACCCAGATAGTTACTGGTTCAGTGTCCTTTGAGATAAATATTTTAATGTCAAAACTAGATGAGTCGTAAATCCTAAATTGAACTCAGAAAATGGAAAAAGAAAACAGCTAAGTCTCAACCACTTGAAAGAGGAGAATCAAACGACCCCTTTCCCAAGATGAGCACTGATGCACCTCTCGCGTCATTAGGCAGCCCGTGAAGAAGGGCTGCCAACGATTACAGAGTCCTTGTGGAATTGATATGAAAATTTCCACTGCATCTTTATTATGAGCTTTCCATCGTCACGCACAAAAGAAGGGTTGACATATATAATTACAGCGAAAGCGATATGAACCTTTGAAATTACAAAATTTGATTTTTGTGTCCTACATTTCATCTCTGACCAAAAGAATGAATGGATGCCACGTGTCCAGTCTTAGCCAATGATGATATTGGGTTACGCATAATGAAAAGCTAGGGGAACTTGAGAGCGACCTGTGGCACAGCAAAGGAGGGAGGGGCCTCAGGTGGAACAACAGCCTGACGAATAATCAAATTTTTCTTATTTTCATCAAGTACAATTATGCTACTACAAAACTGAAAACAGCAGATTTTTTTGCCTTAAATATTATGGCAATGACGATTAGAGAAGTAAGCAGAAATATCTAAGATTTTTTTTTTTGTATCATTACATCTTTAACATAATGCAGAATTTAAGTGTACATGATGTGATTTAAATTGTAAATTTGGCATGAAATCCGGTAAACTGCTCTATACTAAAAGTTAAATATTTGGCTAAATTTATTATTAAATATTAATAATTTATATTTGGTATTAAAATACTGTCACTTGAAGTTTAATGGTCATTATTATTGTATTATTCTTGTATAGCGCCACACTACTAAGTCTGTTTTAAGGTCATTCGACTTCACCGTCCACTTCTAGTAATATTAATAAATTTTCCCAAATTTGAAGTAAAAGAAAAGGAAATTATATTCAGTCATGATTAGGAGGCCTTTAATTTGACTAAGAAATAGTGGACCAGGAAAAATGCTTTCAATGAGTCTGTAGATATAGTGTTGTTTGAATATGAGTGACCAATCTTTGACTTTCTAGAAGTTTTTCTCTCCTTTTT
>JAIPMN010003399.1:25653-41161 GCA_020650975.1 Apostichopus californicus | reverse complement strand
GTTCATTTGCCATTAAGGTGAGCTTATAACACTTTACAAACTACACGACAGGACACATCAGTTGTATTAACAGCCATTATATTTGGTAGAAGCAAAAAAACAAAAAATGCAAAGCCTTCAATGGCACAGAACCAAGTATATGAAAAATTACTTTGTAATAATCCACTTCACAAGCATCAATTTTAAATTGTAAATATTGTATTATCAAGCTTAATAACAATATCGTACTGCGAGGCAATAATCCAACGAACCATGATATCAATACTGCTTAGTAATAAATTGTATACTAAACATGTTTTTAACATTGTAACCCCCTCTATGTCACCGTCACACAACACAACGCCACTGCTCTTTTCATAAAAAGTTGGAGATATTTAAATTACTGTTCTAGATGCTTTTGCGAAGCAATACGACTAATGTGAAAAACATTTTTTCCTAAATGGTGATTAGAGAATACTTATTAGTTGGGTTTTAAAAACGTCAATTCGGTGATGTTATCATAAAAAATGAAGTTTTTTTTAGCATGTCCTGAAAATGTCAGGTCTTAGTCCACGACGAGCAAATTTTGGGGCGGAGAGCGTTTATCCACAGCATCACAATATCGCAATAAATGTTATTCGCCACCACTTTGGTCCCAACGTTGTCAAGTCCCATTGCGAACAACACTGCTGTGACAAGATACACCGAACACCAGCTCTTTCCTGGACAGACTTGGAGTTACCGAAGACTATCCAGACAAGATGCCACCTTTCATGGTGGATGTTTCAAGCAGAAAATAATGAACAGCGAGAATAATGACAATTATTCTTTCAAATATGTAGCATACGATATATTATCTGTGTGCAACCATTTACCCAATATTACGTAGTGGACTACACTTTTTTACCATGCAACGAATTTTAAGGGAAGTTCCGTTCATAATTAACATTAAATTAGAAATTTTGTGTAAGGTGAGTAGTAAAGCAATTTCAACTATTGTGCAATACCAATCTTTTCAGGCCATTACTGGTCTCAGAGCATAAACGTTGACCATATGCCTGTGTAGATGACAATCAAGCATAGTGCCACCAGTTTCCTCTCCTTGTTGCAATCCTTGTGTACTAGACGACACTAATCAGTTCATGTAGTTAGTTTTCGGAGTACTATGCTCAGTAGCATGAGAATGTCACTGTTGCAGATTTATCGAATGTGTTACACTGACTTCAAATGAAACACCTGCAGGGACCTTCATCGATGGTAACTGTATCGACGGTATGGAAAATTCGTTCCTCAGGCATATTAAAGCATGCTCTTTGGTAATTCGTTTCCAGCTGGGAGGAATTTTCGCTGGTTGGCAGTTATAATGTTTGGCAATACTTATATTATGTGTTTTCATTACCCATTTCCAATAATCATGGTGAGTTGGTAAGAGCTCTCCTTTGGGTTTGATCACCCAAGAGGGAAAATCTTGTTTGTAATCCTTGCACAATTTCTTCTGTCCATTCAGTGTATATGTTTCTATGCTCGACCCTACGGAAGCTTGACAGTCGGCGGTCTCCAAATTTTGAGATTTTCTATACTTTGTTCCAGAAAGTCCCCGTGGCAAATGTGTAGTAGTAAAGTGATCTCCATGTGTTGGACCTCTCGGAAGGGTATTTTCGCAAGAAGCACCACACATGGGACACTGCTCGAAACACATGTTACTTGATACAAATGCTAAAATGCTATCTACGTGGTGGTGTTTCTTTAAGAATGCACTCACTTGTATTTGATTTGGTGAATTAGGTAACTTGAGCTGTTGCATAATAACATTTCTGAAATCAGACATAACAAATTTGGTAAAGTCTTTCACAAACATGTCTAAATCATGAATATCAAAAGAAAGGGGTTCCTGTGACGATTCAGGTCTTATATGCATACCACTAGCATTTAACAGTTGCATGAAACTTTGCACCCAATACTTGAAAAAGGAAGAATCAGTTTGTTGATGTTTTTTCAGTTGTGCAGCCTCAGTAGCATCTTTTATAGCTCTTAAAATTGTGTTTACCAGGATTTCTAAAAACGCATGGGCCTGTATTTTCATGACAAGATCCAAACCTCTTGTTTGACAGCATAGCTGTGTTATGGAATTCTCTAGGGCAGATGAAAGTAACTTCTTTTGATCTTTGGTGTATGAAATGTACTCTAAGAAATTGTCCTTTGTAGACATTTCACGCAATGTTAGCATTTTCATGGACCTGTTGCTAGGTAAGTTTTGCAGGATACCTACAATAATTTTATTTTTAATTTGCTCATGAATAAAGGCTAATCCCACTGGATTAAATAGGTTTTGGAAAACGTGGATAACTCGATGCACAAGATCATCAGACTTGAAGAACGCGAGAAAGTCATTTCGTATTGATTCTTTCTCATTTTCCATCAATGCTTGAAATGAATGATCTCGTTCATACATTCGCTGGCTATCCAACACAATATCAAATAGTTTCCCGCAAATGTAAAGCATCACCTTTGCTTTGAGAAGATAATGCGGCTCAGAGGAAAATCTATGAGACAGCTTCTGCAGTGCATCACGTAAAACATAGTGTAAGATGTTTGCATCAAATTTCTGTTCCGAATTTCTCCTCTTCATGTCACAAAGGCATTCTTCTATAATAGTGTCTAAAGCATCGGTATTGTGAAGGAACCATTGGTCAACAAATCCAACATCTCCCTTCTTCGGATAGTAGTCAGTCCACAGTTTACTTGCAGAATGTGTTCTGATACCACCTTCCTTTATCAGTTTTTTTATTCCCGATGATAAAGCCATGTCTGTGGTAATAGAAATGAGTAAATTTTCACAAGTTGCCTCTAATGCCTTTTCTGACATAACAGAAGGAGTAAAGTTGTTCTCACTTTCCTTTATCCAGGTATTCCAGTTACTCAAGAACAGCTTTTCTGGATCACATTTGCCAGATATTTCTCGGAGACGAGTGGCGGTATCCTTTGCATGTTTGCGTAGTTTTACTCGGATCCTCAGCACGAAATCCGGAATGTCATTTTTCAATTTCTTTGTTGCTACGTCATTTTTAAGAACTGCCATGATGTGACTCTTCTCCTGGGTTATTGCCAATTCCACCTGGCGTTCCATCCACTCACTGTGCGTCAAAATAAAATCTTTTCGTACATGTTTAGATGCATATACCTGAAAGGCAGACAGCAGACCCTTTACCTTTACCTGGAGTTCTTCATCCAACTCCTTCTTTATAATAATTAGCAATTCGTCGGGGTCGTGACTTGAATCAGTTACTCTTCTTTGCCAGGGTGATAGTGTCTGGATCAAATCTAGTTTCATTCTGTTGATCCACACGTTGACCTCCATACACAGATTATCAAAATCCATGGCCTTCATGCTATCCTGGAAGTTGAACAAGAATTTTTCATCTTTGACAGCAATCCACACATCCCGAATTCTTTGCCTAAATGTCGAAACAGAAAATTGTGGTTTCACTTTCCCACACACCACGTCTTTCAAGATACTGTTCTTAATGGACGTCACAACATGACCATACATTTCTTGTGGTGGGGACATTGAAGTTGTCCACAGGGGAGGTAAATATTGTAAATTCTCCCCACTGATGCCTCTTCTCAAGTCAAAAATATCAGAAAATTGTTCATAGCGATTCCCAAAGCCTTCCTTCACAGAAACGTCCTTTATAGCTTTGTTCAGAGTGCTTTCTATTTGAGTCATGCTTACTTTGTTTCTCTTTTCAGCTGTGACTTTCGAAACACGTTGTTGCACTATTCTACACTGGGAGTGCAAGTCAACTTTCTTCATTCTGATTAAAGCATGAGCGGCAATTTGTAGTAAACCGGTCATTTCCGGACCAACGTTTTCACCTGCTATGTTTAGAAGAGTTACATCTGATATGCACAACACTAACGTAACAAGCTCATTGTCAAATCTGAAGTCATCCTTTGATATTCTCTCCTGTGATCCGATACCTTCTGAATCTATAAGGAATATATATTTTACGCCCAATTTCTCTTCATAATCATCATGTACCTTGAGTACACGTAGAAAAAGTCCCCTTGTACATTGTCCGGACCTGACTGGAAACTGTACCCCAAACATTGTATTCAATAACGTCGATTTGCCACTACTCTGCACACCAACCGCGCACACAACTAATATTGGAGGATCGCCAAGACTATTCGCCAATTCATTTAATACACTTGACACCCAAGATAATGGCACTCTCCCAGTGTCTCCATCCATTATTTCAACAGCATGCCCATGGAGAAGTAATCGCGATGCATCAGTTGGGAGTAAAAAGACCTTTGTTTTACCATCGGCCAATGTATCCTCCAGTTCTTTGTGAGCTTCATACCATTGTCCTAACTCCCGGAAGAAATGCTCCCAACCCAAACTCTTATCCCTAATCTCTTGTGCTTCCTTCAGACGGAGAGTCTCACTGGTTTGCCTCTCTTGTCTTAACTCTTGTTCTTGACTGTCATCGTTTGGTTCATCAACGTCTTGAGGGGCTGGATTAATTTTATCTTTGATACGTTTATCCAATTCTTCTATGCGTTTCTCCAGTTTCACAATATTTTCTAAGTTTTCCCGTATGTTTTCGTCTTCTCTGCGACGCAAGCGTTCTTGAAGGTAAGATACAAAATAACCAAACCGCTCCATGTCATTCTCCGTATTGGTTATTGCCTTCTGGAAAAGTTTCATCGTTTCTGATAGTCCACATTCTAGCTGTTGATTCCTTTTTTCCTGTTTCTTGCTCTTGATTTCATCAAGCAGTACATCCACAGATTTTTCACTCTCACCATCTGGTTTTATTGGCTCTTTATCAATGTTCACCCAGTCCACCCACATACTTTGAAGTGGAAAAGCCTTTTCTTTAAACCTTGCCAAGTTGTCGATCCCTCCAAAATCACAAAGCTCTTTAACTTCAGATTGGCTTTTCCTGAAGCCCTCATTATCGTCTTCCACGTCAATGTTCTCGCAGTACTGGTCTAAACTTTCCATACTCTTCAGCTGCTCAGGTGGACACTTCTTACAATGCACTGAAATTGCAACACATATCTCAGCACAAAGAGATTTCATGCTAAAGAATCGAACATACAGAAAATTTTCATGCCACTTTTCCCATTTACGCGTTTTGGGGGGCATTTTGCATTCGTCGTCAATCACAATAAACTTGAGTTTATTTGAGAAAGACTTTACTTGCCTGCTATAACTTGACAAAGATTCCTGATTTCGCTTTGCTACAAAGGCAAAAGTAAGATTAGCAGACTTGCAAATAAATTTTGTGGCTGCTGTAAACCCCGTTGCATCACCCCTAAGATTTAAAATGGATATGATCCACTTCAGTTTTTCTGAGCCATTAGAATTGGTGGGAAGGTACCAAACTCCCTCTACACACCCGTCAGAAAATCTGGAGGAGCATGTCTCATCTTCCTTGCTCAAAAAGTATGAGAATTTGTGATGACCTTGAAGGGGTCCTAATAAGTAGTTGATAATTTTAGACTTTGAAAAGTCCTTGATTTCACCAATTCTCAAAAATGATACTGAAAATATGGGCACAGTAACAATGTGATGTTCCATGGCAGTGAAATTCACTCTTTTCCATTCCTTGACTATGCGACGAAGAGACCATGTCAGAAATGTACTTTTAATGCCTTTAAAGCCCTGAAGAATAATTGGTACCGCCAGCTGACAAGCTGACATCTTTTCGAGAACATCCTGACGTAAGAAACTATCTGCGCAATGTATAAATGCAAATATGAAGTCTCTAACACTTATCTTGGGTGTGAGATCTTTCATACAACTTGTCAGAAAGTCACTAGAACGAGCACGGTAATCGAGGGCACCAAGTTTTTGCCAAAATAAGTCATGGAGAATCGCTTCGTCATTTGCCAGGTCAGGATCTGTGACGTAACACAATTTTGCTAATGTCAAGTTACCTGGAAATCTATCTTTCAAACCGATTATTTCTAGGAGAGCATCAAAAGAGCAACTTTCCTGCCCAAGTGTTTCATCGTCACCACTCTCTTCATCAGTTAGGACATCTTCCGGAAAAATGTCAACGTGTTCTGGAGAATCAAAGCAAACAATTTGAAAGCATTTTTATTTTCCTTTCTCCTGATCATCAGTTTAATATACTATGTCTTTCATGAATATCTATAGACTACAAACAGAGTCGTGAGGTGTTCTTCTATTATTCCAACAGGCGTCAATGAGGGTTGCTACAATATTTGACGTGCACACACTAATGCAGTGCCTAATATATTTCACGAAGATGAGAAATGCATCAGCGATGTACCTTGCTATCCTACGCAGCAATTAGTAGTATCTAAGCGGCGTTCATTAATCCGCGAACCTTGAAAAGATGACAGGGTATTCTGAATTCGGCCATGTCGTCAAATTCAGTTCTAATATCCTACCTTTAGAATAGCTACAAGGGAACGTTATAAGTACAAGGTTGTTGTACACTGAACTAACAACAAGGACGCTAACAATCATACTCAGTATTGTTAAAATACTGTACTCGGACGCATGGACGTAGCCATGAATTTAAAAGAGGTGGGGGGGCAGCAGAATTTTAAACGAGACACTTCTTACAAAGGTACTATTTTTGGCATTTTTTGCACTTAACGGAGCGCCATGATGTAAAAAGAAAGGTTTTGCCCAAAATTCCCCCAACGTTGCAGGAAATAAACGATAGTATTGTATTACGAAGCAGTCAAGCTTTCAGGTGAAAGATTGAGAACGGTCGCTTAGCTTCCTTTAACCTGCAGAGAGGGCTTTGATTATATTTCCTGCTTCTAGTTGAATTTATTTTCCAGGGTTAAAACATCGGAGAACTCACAAATTGATTGTAGCTTTATTTTTGGATATCAGACATTGATACTTGTTGACCTCACGTGACCTTTGACCTCTAAAAAGTTCAATATGGTTCTTGAACTCACCAAGCTGGATCTACATACCAAGTATGAAGTTCAACAAAGATGTACTGTTTTAAGTTATCGTGTTTAAAAGGTTTTCATAATTTGTACCTTCAAGTGAAGGAACAGAGTTCTTACACTCAGATAAGAGAAGTTACAATTTACATCGAAGCTTACAATCATTGGATAGTAAACCAGGACAGGCCCAATGCATCAATTGTAGCGATTGGCTGTATCTAAGTGATTGTTACGTTTGGAAGCAACCTACATCATAACATACGGTAGACCAACAACATAAACAACCAGTTGCCTCAAACTATTAGACAACTGGAGAAATTAACATGCATTTTTATACGTTTAACACTTTTCTTACCGAACGACTGCTGGTAAGCCAATACAAAATCAGCAACTTTATATTCTTCAACCTCCCTCAGAGCCTTTTCAAGTTCAGTCACATCATCTTTGCGTATTTTCTGCCTCTCTGTTAACTCGTCAAGAAGTTCCCTTTGCGGACAATTGCTGGTAGCTATGCTATCTTTTGTAGAACGGCTACACTCAAAATAAACGCACAGGTTGTCACAGTTTTGCTTGGTAAGTTGTTTTGCTAAAGATATTTTAAATTGACCAAAGGTCATCTGCTGATCGTCACCCGGATCCATAGCTTGTATGGTATGGTATTAAAGGAGATTGAAATAGTTGATAAATATACCTCCAATTTAGGATGACATAAAGAGTAAAAGCTGTTTGGGATTTGCACAGCACATCAAGTAGGATTTAGTCAGGAATGTGAACCGTTTTCAGCAGGGTATATCAAAGACTGCCTTGGTATGTAAAGTGCTGGATACAACCTTATCGGACATTTCTTATCTACTAAACGCTGATAAATTTATTATTATCATAACCTGTTCAAGCTAATTAATTACCCGATAAATTCATTTACTTAGACGAGAAAAACAACTTCATATATTTCTTGAAGAACATTAATATAATGTTAATCTGGTACAACGTGGATATGGTTTCGAAATGTAAGGATGTACTGTACTCTACGATATCGTTTACCAGGAAGTGAATATTACATAAACTACCATTGGATTCGTATACTAGTAGTGAGCACTTCTACGAAATTTCGCTTAGTCATCATATAGTTAGTCACTTTTACATGCATGTTCAGACAGTACAGTGTCCAGTACGAAAGTTGTCTTATGTTATAAAACATTATAGAACAAAAATGGGGGGGGGGGTGATTGAATGACCAACCACCCAAGGATTAATGTCTGAAAATTCATGAAACATTGGAAAACGATTGGAGTCATTATGTAAAGTGTAGAACAGACAGACAAAAACTAACAAAAGACACAATTCAGCATTAAAAACTATTTACAAGTTGATCTTACCTACTACGTTGAAATGATGTTTCCTTCAGAGCTTGCTTGACCAATCTTCAGAATGTTGTTGACTAGATGCATAGTTTGAGCTGTAAGGAGATCAACAGCATGTACCGCATTTAACAAGGACAGTTTGAGGCAGAGTGTTACTGTGTGTCTGATTGTCTGAAGAGCACAACAGTTTGCACCACGGCCACTTCATGCTCAAGTGTGAAGTAGATATAAACTGAACAGATTACTTTTAGACACCTAAATATTATTTAGGGATTTAGGGACCTCTGCTTAGGGATTAATGACAATATCATTAAATTCAGACAAACTTATTGCTGTGACATATTGATGGAACTTACAAAATAATAGCCCAAACAGTCTCAAAGATAATTTGATTCAATGCAATTTCTTAACTTTGGTTTACCAGAAAATTTTCAATCTGAAAGAAGAATCACAATAAATATATACTGGATAAGAAACGATGTGGAATGGTTAATGTCAACTTGAATATACGTTACAGATATGTGATGTAGCGTTGCATCATTTTTGCCAAGTACAGTAATAGTCTTTACGCGTAACTGGGTAGCCGACTCTATCCCTAACTACATGTATGCGAGCTATACAAATACGAAATAACAACCATTTGTTTGTCCATAACTAGTGAGAGTTATTGTTGCGTTTACCAGTGCTAATAGTTTTATCCCAAAACTTAGGGTAAATGACATTTTCAGTCGAAAACTTTCATATTGCTTATTAGTTCATTGGTTCCTAGTGCTATTTAAGGTGACTAAAGTTTCACTTTCAGATATCTTATCTTCACTTTAACGTAGTCAATCATATTTGTTAGAAGTTCACAAAGCCTTCAAAACAGCGGTTAGTACCAACATTGAATCAAGGCTTTTTACAGACCTCCAGTACAGAAAACTGTATCAGAACAGTGCAAATGATAAAGCACTAATTACGAATTTCAAATAGTTCATAAATAATTCCTTATTCTTATATGCTGTACTTAATCGACCTTCGATATGTTATCCATCAGTTAACCTTGTTTAGTAATATTACAGAAAGGCCATCATGGGTCACCATAATGCTGCATGTAAGAGCATAATTCTAGAAAGAAAGCGATAAGCTTTTCACGGCTTGGTTGTGATGGCTATGCACTATAATATTTCTCCTTTTAAATCGGTTCCTTGGTAAGTTTTGGACGGGTAACCGGTTATCAAAACCCCGATGTTTGCTTTCCCCTTGCCCCCCCCCCTCCCCCCGCAAATTGGGTAGTATTAAACTGGCGGTTTGTTGAACCAGGGTTCCAAATGTCCAGAGTTCCAAAAATCTGAGTCAATTAACGGATACCAACTTTCAGCTATATTTTTGTATGATCATTAATTAAAATGTACCAATATGCCTATACCTTTGCTTGTTTTATTTCACAATGAAACAACTGGTTTATTTGGTCAACAAGTTGACTGCCAAGTTAAATACCAGAATTTGCATGGTGCTTTTTGTCTAATGCTACATTTTATGATTCTTACTTCAAGTGCAGTTTAGATGAACTATGGTGAGGGACCTGAGTCTTTGATGGATACTACATTATCCTTTACGGATGACCAACTTATTTCCGTTACAGTAATATATTCCGATATGATTTTCAGCCATCATCAAGGCCTTACATCACCATACACTTTCAGTTCGAACTCAGAATATTTGCTACATCATCGCAAGCCGTTTTGTAAAGATAAATCCTCAAAGTTTAGTGAATACGTGCCACGTGGGTGTAGATTCGAATTACATTGGACTCAATTGTGTGGTACTTGTAAGAAACTAGTCATAAATTTATGGTAAGTGTTTACACGGGTCAAAAAATTGGGAACCGGGTTACCGAGAGCCGTTACCCGTCGGGAATCCGGGTACCCGGAAAAAATTGTCTACCCTTTTGTATCACGATTTTCAAGAAATTACATATTGGATGCTATAATAAACGAATTATATTCTCTACTGACAATGTTTTCATGTTCAAAAACATAGGTGTAAGATAAGGTATAAAACCTTCCTCAATAATTTCTATTTGCTTTTGTTTCTTTCATTAACTTGTTAATAACTTCATATAATTAACATCACTACTAACATCGCACTGCCGCCGCTGATTATGCTTGCTCTCCATGTCTATTGGATCAGACATATGATTTGGAATAAACAATTAGTAAAAAGCCACTTGCGATTATTACTTTTTAGTTATCCCGTCTATAATCCATAAACATCTCGTAAAATTCCTTGTCAGCCTTTCTTTCTATGAAATAAAAGAATGAATAAATAATAATTTCTTCCAGATGGTAGCCTAACACCACACTATGTCAATGGGAAATCTAGCTAAGCCTAATTCCATCTGTTTATTCGCTGAAATTGTGACGCAGTTACAAGATATCCATGGAATACTTTCATTATTGCTGTTACGTTCGACCACATGGTTGCCTAACACCACACTAAGTCAATGGGGTAATCTAACCTAGCCATCTGTTTATTAGCTGAAATTGTGACGCAGTTATAAGATATCCATGGAATACTTTCGTTATTGCTGTTATCTTCAACCACATGGTAGCCTAACACCACACTAAGTCAATGGGAAATCTACCTAACCATCGGTTTGCAATTTTTTTTTTAAATCACACTTTGCGTATGATTCGGGTTATAAATTAGGAACCGGGTAGTATCGCGTCGGGCAGGTACCTTCGTTATTGCTGTTATATCTTCGACCACATGGTAGCCTACCACTACACTAAGTCAATGGGAAATCTGCCTAACCGTAGGTTTGCAAAAATATTTTTTTTTAAATCACACTTTGCGTAGGATTCGGGTAATAAATTAGGAACCGGGTAGTATCGCGTCGGGCGGGTACCCGGATAACCCGTGCAAACACTATTTATGGTACTTTGAAAAATATGGTTATAGCATGTGCTATAGGCTCGCTAATTTAACACGTCATTACTCCAGAGTTTAAATTGAGTTAGTCTAGTTAGGGAAGCCTCGCAAATCTAACCGCCGAGTCCGGACCGGTGGATTTTTCCGCGGCTATAACGAGCACAGCCACAAGCAGATAATGAGTCACACTTGAGTGCACACTCTTTCCAAACTACCCTCCACACTATACAGTTACATTCACAGCCGCGGTCAAGTTTGAAGATCATAGCTCTCTTAAAGTCAAAAGGTATTCAAACGTTGCACAAAGATAGCTTGTTTATACGTTGTATTTTATCCTTATGCATAGGCAAAACATCCGTAAAAATAAGTAAGGAAATGTGAATTTACACTGCAGGAATCTAAAATGCTAACTTTCTTATTTTCCCAGTCGGCCAAGTGGGAACAAAAACTTTTGTTGCCTTTTTGCAAGGACAAGTTTCCTGAATTCTTAAGATTTAAAAATCTAACCAGAATGAAAACATTTCATGGTTCCCTGCTGCTGTTCATTAGTTCCATTCATAGGGAAATTTCTAAGAAAGCCCCAATACAACAACAGCAATTCATGCACACAAACTTTTGTTAACAAAGTAATACTAAAGCCCTGCCCTCTCATAAATTTGTGATCATATCAATTGCAACGTACAGCATTTGAACTATAGGCTATCTGCCAATATCATCATACCAAGTTTGGTGATATTCCAAATGATGGTTGTCAGTAGTTAATACCAGTTGAAAATGTTCACATTTGACCATGCAACCTCATAAATTATCAAGATATGAGCATCAGAGCCATCAGACTCACTATTAGTTATTGAAGTAAGCGACGTGTTTGCCGTTGTGCCCCTGTAAAATAGACTTAACCAATGGCAAGCAAATTGCCATCGTGCTCTTTGTTTGCCGTCGGTGCCCATCTTTCTGTTCTGTACATTTGTACACTGAAGTTACACGTTTAACACCATGACTTCATTAATATTCATGAGATGAGCAACAAAATCAATATGATTCATCTACTCACTATGGGCCACCCACTCACTAAGTATGGTAATGATCGGTCATTCCCTTGTTGAGTTATCGTGCACACAAACTGTTCATACCAAAATATTGCTAAGCCCGCCCCCTCATAAATATGCATGATATCAATTGCAACACAGATCAGTGTGTGAAGACTATCTACCAATATCATCATACCAAGTTTGACGAAATTCCGACTAATAGTAGCCAAGTTTATTGCAATTTGGAGTTTTTCACGTATGACCCTGTGACCTCATTAATATTCATGAGATGAGCAGCAAAATCAATAGGGTTCATCTACTCACTATGGGCCACTCACCCACTAAGTATGGTAATGATCAGTCATTCCCTTGTTGAGTTATCGTGCATACAAACTTTCCATACCAAAATATTGCTAAGCCCGCCCCCTCATAAATATGCATGATATCAATTGCAACACACATCAGTGTGTGAAGACTATCTACCAATATCATCATACCAAGACTGACGAAATTCCGACTAATAGTAGCCAAGTTATTGCAATTTGGAGTTTTTCACGTTTGACCCTGTGACCTCATTAATATTCATGTTATGAGCACCAAAATCAATAGGGTATATCTACTCACTATGGGCCACCCACCCACTAAGTATGGTAATGATCGGTCATTCCCTTGTTGAGTTACTGTGCATGTACAAACTTTTCACACCAAAATATTGCTAAGCCCGCCCCCTCATAAATATGCATGTTATCAATTGCAACACACATCAGTGTGTGAAGACTATCTACCAATATCATCATACCAAGTTTGACGAAATTCCGACTAATAGTAGCCAAGTTATTGCAATTTGGAGTTTTTCACTTTTGAACCGTGACCTCATTAATATTCATGATATGAGCACCAAAATCAAAAGGGTTCATCTACTCACTTTGGGACACCCACCCACTAAGTATGGTAATGATCGGTCATTCCCTTGTTGAGTTATAATGGATACAAACTTTTCATACCAAAATATTGCTAAGCCCGCCCCGTCATAAATATGCATGATATCAATTGCAACACACATCAGTGTGTGGAGACTATCTACTACTATCATCGTACCAAGTTTGACGAAATTCCGACTAATAGTAGCCAAGTTATTGCAATTTGGAGTTTTTCACGTTTGACCCTGTGACCTCATTAATATTCATGATATGAGCACCAAAATCAAAAGGGTTCATCTACTCACTTTGGGCCACTCACCCACTAAGTATGGTAATGATCGGTCATTACCTTGTTGAGTTATCGTGCATACAAGCTAAAGCGTCACACACACACACGTACACACACATGTTTGTATTACATTCCAACCGAGGACTCCATTGTATTTTCCATTGTTCAAATCCGCGTACCCTAACCTTAACAATACCCCATAGGGCCCATACAATAGAATTCTTCCGAGGACGTGGTGATTCTTTAGAAATCAACAACCGAGGACCTGGAATTCTTTTTTTTAAGTCCTCGGTCAGATAGAAAAACAAACACACGCACACGCACACACGCCAACCTGAATACATAGGTTCCATTGCTTTCAGCAAGGAACCAAAAAACTGAAATCACAATCTAACTTCTTGTACACGTGCACATTAGCGTGAAGAGCCTATCATACGGGAAGGCTTTAGCATTATCCTACTTGACAACTTGTGAAGAACAGGACCTAAACTCTCTAGCTAGGTGAAAAAAAATTGGTTGACTGTAGGGCAATTTTCACACTCCAGCGAATCTGTACTTTTTTTTAGCGAGCTAGATCGTAGACATCCCTTTTCAATATCATATATCACTGGATTGGGGGTGTACAGCAATTGGTCATGTTTTCTCGGAAGGGTGTATTACAATTACGTTTCTGGAAAAGTCTGTCGAGTACACGTGTCATGATCATACCGGGGCTGAGCTATACAGCAGCTTGAAAGGTCTCTGCTTTATACAATGCAATACGATGTGGAGAAATAAACTGAAACTGTATCGCAAATAAGCTTGCATTAAAATTCTTACCAATAGTCACTGGTATCTCTAACCACATGGCAGCCTAACACACTACTTAAGTCAATGGGAAAATCAAGTCTAACCATCTGTTTATTCGCTGAAATTGTGTCGCAGTTAGCTGCAGAGATCAACGTTACGGTCGATGGCCTTTGTAGTTAGCATACATATGTGGCATAGCTTAATTATTGTTTTTCTTAAGTTTCGGTAAGTCAATATGGGTGGGTCTTCAGAAGTTCTTGGGGGCATTAATGCAATGGCTGATTCACTTTTTAAATCATAGTTACGTACCACTCCTTGAAAAAGGCTCATAATGTATAGGCCCAGGTAAAGGCTGTTTTTATCGAACTCTCGAGTAGCGGATTGTCACAATTGTTCATAAGAGACCAAGAAATTTTATTAGTGAGGTTTGATAACGTGGAAGAGTTGCAAGAATTATATAAAGTACTGAATCTCGGACATATGGTAGTGGCGAATTTTAGTGTATAAGCCAATTTGCAACATAAACTACCGCTCTATTGACTGTCAAAACTGCCAAAGTTAATCCGGTCATTTGGCCAAGTTTGCTCATTGTTTGTGAACAATAACCAGCCTGGCAACCAGCTGGTTACATTCAACCATGGGACCAATATGCACATGCATAATGAGCAAGGGGTGCGATATTTCTGCCGGCCCGGAACCGATGGTTAGATTTGCGAGGCTTCCCTTAATTCAAACAGTTTTCTCTGTCTAACATTTAACATACACTACACTGCCACCCATAGGCATAGGAGGGGGGGGGGGGGGGGCTTCAGCCCCCAACCAATTTTTTGGGGTGAAAATTCCGGCAATATGATGATAATTTTTCGCGCACCTACTGAAAGAAGAATAATTTGCAGTGTGTTTGTCACTTGTTTTTGGTGAAAATTCGGGCAATATGCTGAGAATTTTTCGGGCACCTACTGAAAGAAGAATAACTTGCAATGTGTTTTTCAATGGTTAAACTTATAGTATTATTATCATTATTGTTGTAACGACTTCCCCAATAATTATAACCAATATTGAAGAGTAATAACACGAAAAATGATTGTATGTTATTGGCATGTGATGTAATAACCGATGAATGCCTATATGATATGCACATTAACATGTTGAATGCGCGCGGAGCGCGCGAAAAATCTTGCTTATATTTTTCACACAAGTCGTTACGGGGGGGGGGGGGGGGGGGGGGGGGGGGGGGGGGGGGGGGGGGGGGGGGGGGGGGGGGGGGGGGGGGGG
>JAIPMN010003399.1:5672-25628 GCA_020650975.1 Apostichopus californicus | reverse complement strand
CTACGCGCCTGCACCCAAGCAAATGCCCCCCCCCCCCCATATTGGGATATTTGAAACAAATCGCCGCCCCTGGCTACACTTATTAGCAACATCTAAAGAAGTAAAATATTATCCAATGGTGAGCCTAAATTGACGTTTTAGGCGTTCACACTATATATTTTTATCATTTCCTCTCAACAGTATTTCTTCCTCAACATTAAATAATAGCCATGCCTCTATTAAATGGATAGGCTAGATGACATGTAACAGTGGACCATTTATTGTGCTTTCAACTTCTCGTGCCATGCCTTGCTCGCGCAAGTGGTAAGCGACGTCTTGCTGGTTTAATTCCGACCGAACATTGTCTGTTATTCGCATGTAGACTTCTCTACGCTTTTCCCAAAAAGCATAAAGTGCCATCAAAATGCCTCTTGCTAACAAGTATCTCTCTGGCTTTCACTTTCCATTACGCCCCACTAATCACGCCATGCATAACAAACATGAATTCAAAATCAAGCTATAGGCATAGACTAGGCAAAAGCTACCTGTAGGCCTATAGGCTAACTTTACATACAAAGAACTTCAGACATAATGTAAAATGTCACTGGCCAGCAATCTCGGCCTTTTAGCTAAGATCATGTGTAGTATAATGTTCCCATTGTAGGGGATTGTTATACAAACCTGACGATGATCACACAGTCAGTCTTGATGCAAGGCGACTGGGATTGAGAGAACAGTTAAGACGAAGAAACATTACAATGAATATGCGTAGGCCTAGGCCTACGTGCTATCTCTCAAAAGTAACAAACTTCCGGAATAGTCCTTGAAAATCACCACTTAATTGCGCCTTATAACTTAAACTAAATTTGAGTGTCAGTCTTGTAATAACACTTACCAGTCTAAAGGGTTTTCAATCTTTCTACAGCCACACAGTTATTTGATATTTTCGCACCTTCGTGAGCCCTGTCATACTGTATACCGCCGAAACGGCTTTGCTGTATAGTAATAGTATGTACTAATCACGAGATACAAAATGGCTAACTGATATAAAACTTTGTACATGTAATGTACCAAAGAACCTCGTGTTAAACCTTAAAGGGATATAAATACATATTGTTTGTCTCAGCTATGACAACTAACTCTTCTCACAAAGTTTGGTAATTTACATCACTCGAAATATTTGTGTTAATGTTTGGTGTTAAATTTTGACAAGTATTTCGCATCCTTCATAAAATACTTTAGGAGCGACTTTACATCTAACATTGGAACAGAAATACACTACCCGGGGTCTCTCAGTGTACATGGGTAACGTTTATCATAATTGTTCTCAAATTTTAGCAGACTTAAATTGCTGAAGGTAAGGTTAATTTGAAAAGTACTCAATTATTGGTAGTTTGGTGTCTCCAAGTTATTTCTGATACTGAATTGTGGAAAAGTGTTTAAATGAAATTGTTGACTGAATTGTTGAAATTAGTAACCATGTGAAGATCAATATACTTTCTGCTGTCTTGGGTACTTGCAGGCGCGTAGCCAAGGGGGGGGGGGCGAAGGGGGCAGCCGCCCCCCCCTTGAGCATAATTTTTCATTTTTTTTAATGTTTTTATGATATCGCTAGTATTTTCAAAAGAGAAAATGCTAAGATGCAACTTACAAGGCCTGGGAAGTGCCATTTCCAGCGATCTGGGAGGCATTTTCAGCCAAAATTTTCTTGTACGCTTCGCGCCAACCATTGTACGCTTCGCGCCAACCATGGTGGCGCTACGCTTAGATAGTTTGCAATGCCGTATCTACAGTTCCGCCCCTTCCTTGGCAAATTCCTGGCTACGCGCCTGGGTACTTGAACACTATGCTTGAGGTGGAAGGAAGAAACAACATACAATGTGCAAGTTTCTGGGCTTATCTGTTAGGACGTTCAGTCCTGCGGTTTGAGGCGTAGAGAAGAAACACATTCTTTGCGTGCATTGCGTATAGGCTATGTATTTACTAGGTGTCTCACTCAAGACCCGGCACTCAACTGTCATTCATACATAACAATAATTACAGCCGCTAGCCCGCTACTATACAACTATTTAACATACAATAACATTGAAATACACAGCCGTCTATAAATACTTTCACTATGCAAATCAGCTTCACTTCACAATATAGACAATTTAGCCTACATCACAATAGCTAATTACCCTTAATTGTACTTGTCGATTTTTTTTCTGATTGACATTAATACACAAATTTGTAATCAAACCATAGGGGTACGCTTATCTATACCTAAAGCTCTATGCTTCTTTAAACTTATGATTCGTTAGACAATGGGAATTGACGGGGGTTTTCCAGCCAATATTTCGCAACATAAGTAGCGTCGCAAGTTGCAACGTGTCTGTATTACTTACGGAGGCGTAGATGGGACATCATGTTGACACAGCGACGTAGCAAGGAATTTGCAAGGGGGAGAGGAGCACATTTTGCGATTGATATGGGGGAGGGGTTTAAGGGGAGGGGATGAACAATTGAAGGTCCTTAGATGCGATCTGGTGCAATGTTTTCCCAGTTTCATCATTATCATATGATATCATATTATCAGCAGATATTGTTTCCGGTTCGAATTATTCTTTTACATGGTCGATCTTTTACATATTATATCAGAAAGACGAACATAAATGCTCTTTTACAATTTTTCCAGTAGGATGATTCTTGTTTATTGTCCAATGTCTGGACTTTAATACATTTGACGAACTTAACTGATGGACAATATCAACTTTTATATTTAGCAGTGTCATAATTATTTATAGGAAGCGCGTATCACGTACGACTGCTATAGCGTCATAACATACTGTTCGTGCAACAACGTAAGACGAATCATAGAAAGGATGAGAACGCATGTAGTCTTCGTCGTTGTGCATACAGTTCGTGACAATCCATCGAGTGCGGTTTGGTAGGCTATATGTATTCTATTATGCAGTGGCAAACTGTATAGGCTTGTAAAAGGCTATAGGCTAAATTTAGCTATACTTGTATCTGCCAAACTAAGTACGGTAGCTAATCAGTAGGCCTGAATGTTACTACGATTATAATCGAGTTAACGGAGCTGACGAGTATTCAAGATCAAAAGAGCACTGACAAAATACCATGCCAAAAAAACAACAGTTTTTAACATTTTTTCGACGCTGAAAGGGGAGAGTAGTTGCTCCCACTGCTCCCCCCCCCCTGGCTACGTCCCTGTGTTGACAACTTGAGTAAAAAACAAAATTCACCGTTTGGCACACTTGTCACCATCTTGAAGAAACGTCACTTGGTACCGAGTGTGCAGGTCTAAAGTTTCTCATTAAAAAAATGCAATTTTCAGATTTTCGGAATTTGACGTTATGTCAAGAAAGTAGTAAATGTACAAAACGGTTAATTTCAGATTATTACTGTTTCGCGTAAAACAGTCTGCCGTTAAAACTGTGCGAATTTTCAGCTTTTTTGACGGTTTGACGAGAAAGAGAAACTGTTTATATTGGTAATTTTGATCTTGTATTTACCGTTTTGCAATGTTTGTAAGTCGTGAATATGCATATCCCTTCTACGTTTCCGTATACTAGTTATTCCTTGCATTACGCAATAACTACTAATGTTAATTTCATGTAAAATATATTTATTTGTTATAGAAAAGAGGCTTAGTGTTATCAACTCGCATAATTTGAAGGCAAAGCATTCATGTGCTCAAGATAGGGCCTTGAACAATTTACTCATGAAATCGATTATAAATACAATATGATTGATTTTACACAAATGCACGCAGAATCGGTGTCGCTATAGTGACAATCACATCTGTCTTGCATACGTATATATGGACCTGGAGATGAAGTGGTGCAGATGGGAGAGAATGGGGAAGGGACGCATGATACAGGCCGATTAGATCACTGTTAACTTTTTTAAGCAATCAGTATATTTCACAAACTGTTTTATTTTTCAGAAGCGTCCTATGGGGGCAAAGGATTCAGTTTAGTGACCTCAAATTTCAAACGCTTGAAACTGAAGGAGTAAGGGAGGGAGGGGGGGGGGTGATATATCCCCTCAAAACTTGCCAGTGGATGCATAAAAAACTATTAGAAGCAATCATTTGAATTGTCTGATTTTATATTATTCAATACAGTACATTTCATATGAATATTAAGACACCTGTTTCAAAAGTCATAAACATCACACCGTCGACAAATCTGTACGTCAGTCAAGTTATATTTTTTTCTAAAAATCAATCATTTTGATCGTATCCATGAAATCACTAAAATAATAACTAATTGGTATAGTAAATAAGGTGTTTATGTCATTTACTACAAATATTCGACGTGGAAGCTAACTGCATGGTATAGTCTTCTATAGGCTATGTAGGGATAGGCCTATATATGTATATATCAATATAGACTAGTGATATAAACAATAAACACACAAGAGGTATGCCACGAAGTTACGACGTGGAGAGATGAATCTAAATATCATCGCTTTTCAAATTTAAAACTGACAGCCACTTGTTAGCTGTAATTTTGAAAGCTTTAATGTATACCTCCGTGGATCAAACAGGAAAAGAGACAATCAGGTGTGATGAAAATAATCTCTTAATTCTCATTTGCAGAGCGAACGAACATTTTAATTGATTCCCCCCTCCCCTTGTGGTCATTTCTGCGGACGCCCTTGCTTGGACTTCCTGATAGGAAGCCCCTTTGGGCCAGGAGCCGGGGCCCCCGGGATCATCGTTACGCGCCACTGCACATATGCCTTACTATATAAGAAGCAACCGCCGGGGACGAAAGCTGACATTTGTACCCCAAAAATATATCATTGTTCCGACAGGCTGGTCGAACATGAAAAAACCTGACTCCATGGATGAATCAACGGCACGGATGTTCCCGGGCATCTGGGAGAAATTTCAGGAAAATGTCGGGCATAATTTTCGCCGCAAGTTATAGACAACGGCCGCTCATACCTCACCTCGATATATGTTAAAATTCTATATATACCGTAACGACCATTTTCACACGTTTGTGTTGTTCAAAAAATAATTTTTAGTTTGCTACTCTCTCTCTTCACTCCAGTTGCAACGTCCCTGTATAGTTTATGATATTATAAATAGCTATATCGTCATTAATCAAATGTATTATTATTAGTAGTAGTAGGCTATTGCAAATTTTAATTAGAACACAACATTTGGCATCCAGCTACAATCACAGAGATGCCTACTACATTAACGCACCAACTGCTTGAAATGCGGGATTATAAGTTCATAAGGTCAAGCCATGAATTACATGAAGCACGATTATTTTTTGTGCAGCTCTGATACGTATTAACGGGCTTCCTTTAACCGTCACTGCAACGTATCAGAGATGCAAGAATAGGAAGCAACGACTAAGACAGTGTTTGCATGACAACAGAAGACAACGAAATCTGAATAGCTTGTAGCCTTCTTCCACTACTTATATGATATATGCCTATAATCTGCAATGGCTTAGAAGTACATGAGTTGAGGGAGTTAAGTACCGCGGTGAACTGCCCCTGAGCCTATCCATCATTTTCTTTTTTACCGGACGCCGTATCATCCTCATTATCGTTACTAAGTGTGAACAACTTTCTGTTTTGTTTGTGTGTGTGAAGGTATGCCGTGGATATGTCGTGGTAGTCTTGACCAAGTCGTTTGAAATACTCTTTTTTTCGCGTGCAAACTGTGCATGCCTCAGAGTCCGTTTCTGCCTACCACGAATGTGCTTGCCCACTGTATTTTACATGCCCGAGGATCTGTTCGATACAAAACTATTATCAATCTAAAGCATTGCTGCGGGCATTCTCTGAGCAGTACAGCAAAAAGATACGGCAAAATGGCTTTGCGTGTTAGCTCAGTGGTTAACGCCGGTGCCTTTCAATCATAAAGTCCCCGGTTCGAGTCACTCCCAGATTAATGTATGTCGTCCAGTTACAGAGTTGTTGACAATTAACAATTCATAATTATGGACGTTAAATATGAATGTAAGAGACTGACTTCGGTCAGCTGGCGGCTTTGATAAGCCAATGAGGCTTCTTCGCGAGTTCCTGCTTGCAGGAGGATCTAATATACATACATACATACAAGGGTCTTAATAAGACTGTGGTAGTGGTCGTGGTCGTGCCGCCATGTGTGTGAAGCTATGACTGTGACTGAATGTAGACATAAATCAACCTTTTTGCACTCTCACTTTATAAAGGGGAGGGGGGGTGTTGGGGGTGGGTCTGTTATCTTGCATAATCTACTACCTACTTTGCAACATTAACATTAAACTGAGAACTGCATGCACAACTAATATGGAAGTTTTACACAAAAGAAGGTGTCTGTGGGAAGGGGGGGGGGGTTGCTTTCTCACGACATTTTCCAGGGACAACTATGACACTATCTGAGTGGAGCACTAAAATAATACAAGCAAGAAAAATGTTTGCCATGTGCCTCTCAGATACCGGAAATGAAACTTTCCAGACATTAAAATTACATAAGCCATTAGAGGCGAAAAAAAGGTTTCAAAGTTGGTTCTTAAGTCAGAAGTACTTACCACTCTGGTCGCCATAACATTTCTCAGTTGTGAAAGGCACACCTACTCCTTCAAAAAACGGTTAAAATGAAACTCAAAGTCGAATGCAAAATGAATGTATGAAGACGTACAAATGATCTGGCTTTATGCCGTACAAAGCAAAGCGCCATCACTTTTTTCAAGGCTTTACTTCTTTAAACACTTCTTTATCACTCACATGTAAAATCTGTCTATCATCTTCGTCAAGGACCAATAGAGTTCTTAGAAATAAGTATAAAAACATACTGTAGAAACATACAGTTTTCAGTGGTATAGGTTCTCACGTAGGCCTATATATAAATTCGATATGGATAAATGCGGTGGCGATATACGCCAACCCGTGTTAACTAATAACATGATAGTTAACTCTGCTCTAAGATGAATAGACTAAAACTAGTAGTGTTTTCGTGGCAGCTATATGCATATAAAATATTTAAAGGGCTCTAATATTCAATTTTAGTCAGTCTGACTCTGCTAATGCAAAACCGTAGCCGGGAAATATCCCTATGGCGGGGAGGATGCAGTTGAGGAACATACTAAGTATCGCCCACATGTTACATATACCAAATTATTTACCCAATAATTTTTCAAGAAAGTGCAACCTTCGATGGTGGTAAAATCGAGAGGTTTCTCAACATCGTGGATTTCTCGGCCACTGTACAATTGAGATAATCAGTTGTAACTTGTTAAGTCTAGCCTAGGGCCCAATGGAATTTGGAAAAGCCGATACTTTGAAGAATATAATTCGTAATTTTTAGGCCAATCCCCGAACACTTTTTTTCACTGCTCAAACCTTAGTTATTTGATGTAAAACTCATACCTTTTTAAATTTGTGATGGGTCATTACTTCTGAGGAAGATAATTGTCTACTCCTAAGCTATATACGCGAACAAAAAACCAATTAACTATTCCTATAAAATACATTCTAGAGAACAGGGTCAACCTACCCAATAGCAAAATTAGTACATAAATAAACCGAATTGAAGCTGGCGAACGTTATACGGTAGTTCTATTAGGCATTTATTTTAGAGTATTCAAAATTATACGAAGTTTTGTATGGTGGAGTATAATGATCGCGAGATACAATTTCTCAACGTGGCAAGGAAAACGTGGTAAATATAACTGATTAAAGATCAATGTTGACCGAAATTTTTAGGTTATTCACAATCACAGGAATATATGAATAGGCCTAGGTAAATTAGAGTGCGACAGTCGGAAATTCCGACTGTCGCACTCCAATTTTTCAACAATTGTCAGTTTTACAAAGTTTGGGGTGGTGAGAAACTCCCCGCACCCCCTCTAGCGACGTCCCTGCATATGTGGTAGGGACACAGATCCTATCCACAAAGGTGGAAAACATTGCGAAATCTACCCAATTTACTCCACGTCGTAAGTCGAACAGATCGGAAAATTTTTCATAACGATTTCGGAATCTTTCCTTTTGGGAAACTCTTTTTATAGCCCGTTAAGGATCCGCGCGATATATATGGAAATACTTTGTGGAACACAAGTAAACACAACGTATACAATGGTATGATTAAACCTTAACGGAAATACTATAAAGAGTTACATATTTTGATCTTAATCTTTGTTAATTCTCGCTCCAACATTGTCTAAATAGTGAATTTTTGAAGAACGAACTAGTGACTCTAAGATTTCTGAACGTTTTCATTGCAATAACATTACATTGCAGAAAGTTATGACTTTAGAGCATTAGCCTAAAGATATCTCTAGCCCAAAAAATAAGCTTGGAGTAGATCAGACTTTCTCACAAATGTTTAACCATGGAGCTTTCCTTAATAGCTCCATGGTTTGACAGAAAGTGCTTCAGTGCTAAAGATAATTTATGAGTGAGTGTAGGTTGCTTTTGAAGTACACTAGGTCACAACTAAACGATCACTGTAGAAATAAGGTAGCATTTTCGTTAATGCCTTAAATTTTGCATCAACCGATATGTGATGCAAATTGCACAAGGAAATCTTCAGCGAGGGATTGGCCATTTTTAGTGTCGCGAAGTATGCATCACTTTGCTTAAAGTACTGAAAATAGCATTTAACTTATCAGTGTCTTATATCATATCTGTTTTTTGATTTTCTTAATGGCTGTTGCGAGTCTGTGTTTTCCCAGTGTCTCTTTATATGCATCAGAGACACTAGTAAGAAAACAGAGACAGCGTATTATATCAAAAAGTTACTATTCCCATAAATTCTACGAAGTACTATTATTATGCTCATTTTTCTTATGGGTTGTGGTAAGAGACGGGGGAGTGTCAGCGAAATCAATATTAGTATCAGTTAACTGACTGTTTGTACTTATGCTCGATTCAGACAAGTTTATTCTATCTTCCTTGATGACATGTGTGAAGTAAAAACACATCATCATCAAACTCCTGTATGTTCCCCTCTAAAAGGTAACAACACACAATTAAGTAAACTGATGCACAGTCACCGGGTATTTCTAAGATACCTTTAACAAACAGGTATGTTACAAGTAATCACATGAAAGTCATATGTCTAGTTATATGGAATTGACCAGAAACGTTTTCCT
Organism: Apostichopus californicus; assembly: GCA_020650975.1. Classification (NCBI taxonomy): domain Eukaryota; kingdom Metazoa; phylum Echinodermata; class Holothuroidea; order Aspidochirotida; family Stichopodidae; genus Apostichopus; species Apostichopus californicus. Next base: position 16,536 of record JAIPMN010003399.1, on the reverse strand, counting down.
GCGATTATACTCAGAGCGTGTATTGCTTAAAGATGGCTTAATCATTTATTACCAAACTAGTTAAAAAGTTCATTTGCCATTTAGGTGAGCTTATAACACTTTACAAACTACACGATAGGACACATCAGTTGTATTAACAGCCATTATATTTGGTACAAGGAAAAAAACAAAGAATGCAAAGCCTTCAATGGCACAGAACCAGATATATGAACAATTACTTTGTAATAATCCACTTCACAAGAATCACTTTTAAATTGTAAATATTGTATTATCAAGCTTAATAAAAATATCGTACTGCGAGGCAATAATCCAACGAACCATGATCTCAATATCGCTAAGTAATAAATTGTATACTAAACATGTTTTTAACATTGTAACCCCCTCTATATCACCGTCACGCAGAACAAAGCCACTTCTCTTTTCATAAAAAAAAAAGTTGGAGATATTTAAAATACTGATCTAGATGCGTTTGCGAAGCAATACCATATGATTAAGCTACTAACGTGAAACACATTTTGTACTAACTTGTTAATAGAGAATACTTTTTAGTTGAGTTTTGAAAACGTCGATTCGGTGATGTTATGATACAAAATGAAGTTTGTTTTAGCATGTTCTGATCATGTCACGTCTTAGTCCACGACGAGCAAAGTATGGGCCAGAGAGCGGTTATCCACAGCATCACAATATCGCAATAAATTTTATTCGCCACCTCTTTGGTCCCAACGCTGTCAAGTCTCAGTGCGAACACCACTGCTTTGACAAGAAACACCGAACACCAGCTATTTCCTAGACAGAATTGAAGTTACCGAAGACTATCAAGACAAGATGCCACCTTTGAAGGTGAAAATTTCAAGCAACAAATGGCGAACAGCGAGAATAATGACAAACTTATTCTTTCAAATATGTAGCATACTTTATCCTATCTGTGTACAACCATTTACCCAATTTTACGCAGTGGACTACATTTTTCTATCATGCAACGAATTTTAAGGCTTGTTCCGTTCATTATTAACATTAAATTAGAAATTTTGTGTAAGGAGAGTAGTAAAGCAACTTCAAATATTGCGCAATACCAATCTCTTCTGGCCATTACTGGTCTTAGAGTATAAACGTTGACAATATGCTGTGTAGATGACATTCAAGCATACTGTAGTGTCACCACTTTCCTCTCCTTGTTGCAATCAAAGTATTGTACATTATGCATCCCTGAATTTACAAAACGATGAATTAAAATTTAAAAATACCAGACTTCACATGAACATAAAAAATAAACAGTGTATAAAACTTATAGAACTACGCCTACCATGTCATCTACTAAATAGTTGATAGGCCATTCAATTTCAGATGCAACATTACGCGTCATGGGCAAACATCCATGCTAAGATGAGTTCACTTGCCAAAAAACTTGTTTTCTTTGCATGCAATTAATGAATAAATACTACATAGAAGATATTTTGTGACAGCGTTCAAGCCCGACGATTGTTAACCTTTGTAAACACTCTTAAATTTTTCTATAGGTAAAAATTCCACTTTCTTCTTCAGTAGATCGAATAATTGATAATATCATAGATATTATGTAGTAAGCAAAAAAAGCTTTAGTAATATGTTTAAGTAGAACAGTTTTAAAGGGCTGGAAATAAAACGAATCAACAGATATATCAAAGAAAAAAGATATGCTTCCAAAATGCACTTTGTAAACACATTCATGCTAAAATAACCTGTGAGTAAAATTAAAAGGGTAGAAAAACATGTACATTAAGAAATAAACAAGTCTACTTACATCTATATATCAAAACGTTTACTTCCTTTTAGGTAAATTTCCATCACAATAATTAAATCTGTGTGCTGAAATTAGTTGGAGTATTTGCCCGGATATTACTCTAGATAGGTTGATTAAGAGAGTAAAAACCAGTGCAATCATAACATCAATAAGCGTACGGTCAATTTTAAAGTATTTACATTTCTCAGTCGTCCCATTTCATACATCCAACTTGTTTCATGTCGTTTTGTATTTTCATTTTACACACATAAAGCACGAATTACAGCTCATCGAGGGCATTAACTTTACGGGTGAGTTGTGTACTAGACGACAATAATCAGATCATGTAGTTAGTTTTCGGAGTACTACGCTCAGTAGTATGAGAATGTCACTGTTGCGTATTTATCGAACGTGATACACTGACCTTTAATGAAGCACCTACAGGGACCTGCATAGGTGGGAACTGTATCGAAGATATAGTCAAATCGTGCCTCAAGCATTGTAAAGCATGCTCTTTGGTAATTCGTTTCCATCTGGGAGGAATTTTCGCTGGTTGGCAGTTATAATGTTTGGCAATATTTATATTATGTGTTTGCATTACCCATTTCCAATAATCATGGTGAGTTGGTAAGAGCTCTCCTTTGGGTTTTATCACCCAAGAGGGAAAATCTTGTTTGTAATCCTTGCAAAACTTCTTCTCTCCATTCAGTGTATATGTTTCTATGCTTGACCCTACGGAAGCTTGACAGTCAGCAGTGTCCAAATTTTGAGATTTTCTATACTTTGTTCCAGAAAGTCCCCGTGGCAAATGTGTAGTAGTAAAGTGATCTCCATGTGTTGGACCTCTCGGAAGGGTATTTTCACAAGAAGCACCACACATGGGACACTGCTCGAAACACATGTTACGTGATACATATGCTAAAATGCTATCTAGGTGGTGGTTTTTCTTTAAGAATGCACTCACTTGTATTTGATTTGGTGAATCAGGTAATTTGAGCTTTTGCATAATAACATTTTTGAAATCAAACATAACAAATTTGGTAAAGTCTTTCACAAACATGTCTAAATCATGAATATCAAAAGAAATGGGTTCCTGTGAGGATTCATGGCGTACATGCATACCACTAGCATTTAACAGTTGAATGAAACTTTGCACCCAATACTTGAAAAGGGAAGAATCAGTTTGTTGATGTTTTTTCAGTTGTGCAGCCTCAGTAGCATCTTTTATAGCTCTTAAAATTGTGTTTACCAGGTATACTAAGGCCTCATGAGCCTGTATTTTCATAATAAGATCCACACCTTTTGTTTGACAGCATAGCTTTGTTATTTTCTTCTCTAGGACAGATGAAAAGAACTTCTTTTGATCTTTGGTGTATGAAATGTACTCTAAGGAATTGTCCTTTGTAGACAATTCACGCAATGTGAGCATTTTCATTGACCTGTTGCTAGGTAAGCTTTGTAGGATAGCTGAAACAATTTGCCTTTGCAAATGCTCATGAGTAAGTGCTAATGCCACTGGATTTAATAGGTTTTGGAAAACGTGGATAACTCGATGCACAAGATCATCAGACTTGAAGAACGCGAGAAAGTCATTTCGTATTGATTCTTTCTCATGTTCCATCAATGCTTGAAATGAATGATTACGTTCATACATTCGCTGGCTATCCAACACAATATCAAATAGTTTCCCGCAAATGTAAAGCATCACCTTTGCTTTGAGAAGATAATTCGGCTCAGAGGAAAATCTATGAGACAGCTTCTGCAGTGCATCACGCAGAACATAGTGTAAGATGTTTGCATCAAATTTCTGTTCCGAATTTCTCCTTTTCATGTCAGAAAGGCATTCTTCTATAATATTGTCTATAGCATCGTTGTTATCAAGAAACCATTGGTCAACAAATCCAACATCTCCTTTCTTTGGATAGTAGTTAGTCCATTGTTTACTTTCAGAATGTGTTCTGATACCACCTTCCTTTATCAGTTTTTTTATTCCCGATGATAAAGCCATATCTGTGGTAATAGAAATGAGTACATTTTCACACGTTGCCTCTAATGCCTTTTCTGACATAACAGAAAGAGTAAAGTTTTTCTCACTTTCCTTTATCCAAGTATTCCAGTTACTCAAGAACAGCTTTTCTGGATCACATTTGTCAGATTTTTCTTGGAGACGAGTGGCGGTATCCTTTGCTTGTTTGCGTAGTTTTACTCGGATCCTTATCACAAAGTCCGGAATGTCATTTCGCAATTTCTTTGTTGCTACGTCATTTTTAAGAATTGACATGACGTGACTCTCCTCCTGGGTTATTGCCAATTTCAACTGGCGTTCCATCCACTCCCTGTGCGTCAAAATAAAATCTTTTCGCACATGCTCAGATGCATATACCTGAAAGGCAGACCGCAGACCCTTTTCCTTTACGTGGAGTTCTTCATCCAACTCCTTCTTTATAATAATTAGCAATTCGTCAGGTTCGGCACTTGAATCAGTTACTCTACTTTGCCAGCGTGAAAATGTCTGGATCAAATCTAATTTCATTCTGTTGATCCACACGTTGACCTCCATACACAGATTATCAAAATCAATAGCCTTCATGCTATCCTGGAAGTTGAACAAGAATTTTTCATCTTTGACAGCAATCCACACATCCCGAATTCTTTGCCTAAATGTCGAAACAGAAAATTGTGGTTTCACTTTCTCAGACACCACGTCTTTCAAGATACTGTTCTTTATGGACGTAACAACATAACCATACATTTCTTGTGGTGGGGACATTGAAGTTGTCCACAGGGGAGGTAAATATTGCAAATTCTCCTCACCGATGCCTCTTCTCAAGTCAAAAATATCGGAAAAATTTTCATAGCGATTCCCAAAGCCTTCCTTGACGGAAACATCCTTTATAGCTTTGTTCAGAGTGCTTTCTATTTGAGTCATGCTCACTTTGTTTCTCTTTTCAGCTGTGACTTTGGAAACACGTTGTTGCACTATTCTACACTGGGAGTGCAAGTCAACTTTCTTCATTCTGATTAAAGCATGAGCGGCAATTTGTAGTAAACCGGTCATTTCCGGACCAACGTTTTCACCTGCTATGTTTAGAAGAGCTACATCTGATATGCACAACACTAACGTAACAAGCTCGTTGTCAAATCTGAAGTCATCCTTTGATATTCTCTCCTGTGATCCGATACCTTCTGAATCTATAAGGAATATATATTTTACGCCCAACTTCTCTTCATAATCATCATGTACCTTGAGTACACGTAGAAAAAGTCCCCTTGTACATTGTCCGGACCTGACTGGAAACTGTACCCCAAACATTGTATTCAATAACGTCGATTTGCCACTACTCTGCACACCAACCGCGCACACAACTAATATTGGAGGATCGCCAAGACTATTCGCCAATTCATTTAATACACTTGACACCCAAGATAATGGCACTCTCCCAGTGTCTCCATCCATTATTTCAACAGCATGTCCATGGAGAAGTAATCGCGATGCATCAGTAGGGAGTAAAAAGACATTTGTTTTACCATCGGTCAATGTATCATCCAGTTCATTATGAGCTTCATACCATTGTCCTAACTCCCGGAAGAAATGCTCCCAGCCCAAACTCTTATCCCTAATCTCCTGTGCTTCCTTCAGACGGAGAGTCTCACTGGTTTGCCTCTCTTTTCTTAACTCTTGTTCTTGACCGTCATCGTTTGGTTCATCACCGTCTTGAGGAGCTGTATTAATTTTATCTTTGATACGTTTATCCAATTCTTCTATGCGTTTCTCCAGTTTAATAATTTTTTCTAAGTTTTCCCGTATGTTTTCGTCTTCTCTGCGACGCAAACGTTCTTGAAGGTAAGATACAAAATAACCAAACCGCTCCATGTCATTCTCCGTATTGGTTATTGCCTTCTGGAAAAGTTTCATCGTTTCTGATAGTCCACATTCTAGCTGTTGCTTCCTTTTTTCCTGTTTCTTGCTCTTGATTTCATCAAGCAGTACATCCACAGATTTTTCACTCTCACCATCTGGTTTTATTGGCTCTTTATCAATGTTCACCCAGTCCACCCACATACTTTGAAGTGGAAAAGCCTTTTCTTTAAACCTTGCCAAATTGTCGATCCCTCCAAAATCACAAAGCTCTTTTACTTCAGACTGGCTTTTCCTGAAGCCCTCATCATCGTCTTCCACGTTAATGTTCTCGCAGTACTGGTCTAAACTTTCCATACTCTTAAGCTGCTCAGGTGGACACTTCTTACAGTGCATTGAAATTGTAACACATATCTCAGCACAAAAAGATTTCATGCTAAAGAATCGAACATGCAGACAATCTTCATGCCACTTTTCCCATTTACGCGTTTTGGGGGGCATTTTGCATTCGTCGTCGATCACAATAAACTTTATTTGTGATTTTTTGTTTTTGTTTGAGAAAGACTTTACTTGCCTGATGTAACTTGACAAAGATTCCTGATTTCGCTTTGCTACAATGGCAAAAGTAAGATTAGCAGACTTGCAAATAAATTTTGTGGCTGCTGTAAACCCTGTTGCATCACCCCTGAGATTTAAAATGGATATGATCCACTTTAGCTTTTCTGAGCCATTAGAGTTGGTGGGAAGGTACCAAACTCCTTCTACACACCCGTCAGAAAATCTGGAGGAGCATGTCTCATCTTCCTTGCTCAAAAAGTATGAGAATTTGTGATGACCTTGAAGGGGTCCTAATAAGTTGTTGATAACTTTAGACTTTGAAAAGTCTTTGATCTCACCAATTCTCAAAAATGATACTGAAAATATGGGCACAGTAACAATGTGATGTTCCATGGCAGTGAAATTCACTCTTTTCCATTCCTTGACTATGCGACGAAGAGACCATGTCAGAAATGTACTTTTAATGCCTTTAACGCCCTGAAGAATAATTGGTACCGCCAGCTGACAAGCTGACATCTTTTCGAGAACATCCTGACGTAAGAAACTATCTGCGCAATGTATAAATGCAAATATGAAGTCTCTAACACTTATCTTGGGTGTGAAATCTTTCATACAACTTGTCAGAAAGTCACTAGAACGAGCACGGTAATCGAGGGCACCAAGTTTTTGCCAAAATAAGTCAGGGAGAATCGCTTCGTCATTTGCCAGGTCAGGATCTGTGACGTAACACAATTTTGCTAATGTCAAGTTACCTGGAAACCTATCTTTCAAACCGATTATTTCTAGGAGAGTATCAAAAGAGCAACTTTCCTTCCCATGTGTTTCATCGTCACCACTCTCTTCATCAGTTAGAACATCTTCCGGTAAAATGTCAACGTGTTCTGGAGAATCAAAGCAAACAATATGAAAGCAATTTTATTTTCCTTTCTCCTGATCATCAGTTTAAAATAAAATGTCTTTCAGGAATATATATAGACTACAAACAGAGACGTGAGGTCCATTTGATGTGCACACACTAATGCAGTGCTATTTGTTACTGTTAATATATTTCACGAAGATGAGAAATGCATCAGCGATGTATATACCTTGCTATCCTACGGAGCAATTAGTAGTATCTAGGCCGCGTCCATTAATCCGCGAACCTTGAAAAGACAACAGGGCATTCTGAATTCGGCCATGTCGTCAAATTCAGTTTTAATATCCTACCTTTAGAATAGCTACCTGGGAACGTTAAAAGTACAAGTTTGTAGTACACTGAACTAACAACAAGGAGGCAAACAGTTATACTCAGTATTGTTACAATACTGTAGTCGGACGCATAGACGGCGCCAGGAATTTAAAAGTGAGGGCAGCAGAATTTTAAACGAGACACTTCTTACAGAGGTACTATTTTTGGCATTTTGGCACTTAACGGAGAGCCATGATGTACAAAGAAAGGTTTACCCAAAATGCCTCCTACGTTGCAGGAAATAAACGATAGTATTGTATTACGTAGCAGACAAACTTTCAGGGGAAAGATTGAGAACGGTCGCTTAGCTTCCTTCAACCTGCAAAGAGGGCTTTGATTATATTTCCTGCTTGAGTTAAATTTTATTTTCCGGGGATAAAACATCGGAGAACTCACAAATTGATTGTAGCTTTATTTTTGGATATCAGACGTTGATACATGTTGACCTCACGTGACCTTTGACCTCTAAAAAGTTCAATATGGTTCTTGTACTCACCAAGCTGGTTCTACATACCAAGTATGAAGTTCAACAAAGATGTACTGTTTTAAGTTATCGTGTTTAAAAGGTTTTCATAATTTGTACCTTCAAGTGAAGGAACAGAGTTCTTACACTCAGATAAGAGAAGTTACAATTTACATCGAAGCTTACAATCATTGGATAGTAAACCAGGACAGGCCCAATGCATCAATTGTAGCGATTGGCTGTATCTCAGTGATTGTTATGTTTGGAAGCAACATACATCATAATCTACGGTAGACAAACAACAAAAACAACCAGTTGCCTCAAACTATTAGCCAACTGGAGAAATTAACATGCATTTTTATACGTTTAACGTTTTTCTTACCGAACGACTGCTGATAAGCCAAGACAAAATCAGCAACTTTATATTCTTCAAGCTCCCTCAGAGCCTTTTCAAGTTCGGTCACATCATCTTTGAGTATTTTCTGTCTCTCTGTTAACACGTTAAGAAGTTCCCTTTGCGGACAATTGCTGGTGACTATATTATCTTTTGTAGAACGGCTACACTCAAAATAAACGCACAGGTTGTCACAGTTTTGCTGGGTAAGTTGTTTTGCTAAAGATACTTTAAATTGACCAAAGGTCATCTGCTGGTCGTCACCAGGATCCATAGCTTCAGCTGTAAGGTGACAAAATACACAAGTATGGTATTATAGGAGATTTCAATAGTTGATAAATATACCTCCAAGTTAGGATGACATAAAAAGTAAAAGCTGTTTGGGATTTGCACAGCACAGTTCTGTGTGCAAGTGTCGCTTTTATGAGATATTTAGTTTTTCATCCGTTTTCATTGAGGCATAGATTATACTATACAGAAATGAAAACGAATGAGATCAAACAAACCCTATAGGTCTTCTTAATACCTAAACCCTAATCCGTCCTTCCACTGCATTCTGTCAGTTTTTTTCATTTCAACAATACTTGAATGCAACTTTTAATATTGTATTAAGTTCAGAGAGCCATATAGAGCGACTTCGCACCAAAGGTAGGCCCCTTGTATCAGAAAACAAAGCTAATATTGTGAGATACTTCAAATCACACCTCGGCAAACTGTTACACTTGCATGTAGGATTTAGTCAGAATTGTGAACCGTTTGCAGCAGGGTATATCAAAGACTGCCTTGGTATGTAGTGCTGGAACAACCTTATAATCGTACTTTCTCATCTAATAAACGGTGATAACATTTATTATGATCATAACCTGTTCAAGCTAATTAATTACCCGATAAATTCATTTACTTAGATGAGAAAAACAACTTCATATATTTCTTGAAGAACATTAATATAATGTTAATCTAGTGCAACGTGGATATGGTTTCGAAATGTAAGGATGTACGATATCGTTGAACAGGAAATGAATATTACATAAACTACCATTGGCTTCGTATACTAGTAGTGTGCACTTCTACGAAATTTTGCTTAGTCATCATATAGTTAGTCACTTTTACATGCATGTACAGACAGTACCGTGTCCAGTACGAAAGTTGTCTTATGTTATTAAACATTATAGAACAAAATGGGGGGGGGGGGGTGATTGAATGACCAACCACCCAAGGATTAAAGTCTGAAAATTCATGAAACATTGGAAAACGATTGGAGTCATTATGTAAAGTGTAGAACAGACAGACAGAGACTAACAAAAGATACCATTCAGCATTAAAAACTATTTACAAGTTGATGTTACCTACTACGTTGAAATGATGTTTTCTTCAGAGCTGACTGGACCAATCTTCAGAATGTTGTTGACTAGATGCATAGTTTGAGCTGTAAGGAGATCAACAGCATGTACCGCATTTAACAAGGACAGTTTGAGGCAGAATGTTACTGTGTGTCTGATTGTCTGAAGAGCACAACAGTTTGCACCACGGCCACTTCATGCTCAAGTGTGAAGTAGATATAAACTGAACAGATTACTTTTAGACACCTAAATATTATTATTTTTTTATAGGCAGACCTCTGCTTAGGGATTAATGACAATATCATTAAATTCAGACAAACTTATTGCTGTGACATATTGATGGAACTTACAAAATAATAGCCCAAACAGTCTCAAAGATAATTTGATTCAATGCAATTTCTTAACTTTGGTTTACCAGAAAATTTTCAATCTGAAAGAAGAATCACAATAAATACTGGATAAGAAACGATGTGGAATGGTTAATGTCAACTTGAATATACGTTACAGATATGTGATGTAGCGTTGCATCATTTTGCCAAGTACAGTAATGGTCTTTACGCGTAACTAAGTACTTAGCCGACTCTACCCCTATGTATGCGAGCTATTCAAATACGAAATAACAACCATTTGTTTGTCCATAACTAGTGAGGGTTATTGTTGTGTTGACCAGTGCAAATAGTTTTATCCAAAAACTTAGGGAAAATTACATTTTCAGTCGAAAACTTTCATATTGCTTATCAGTTCATTGGTTCCTAGTGCTATTTAAGATGACGAAAGTTTCATTTCCAGATATCTTATCTTCACTTTAACGTCAATGATATTTGTTCAGAGTTCACAAAGCCATCAAATACAGCTGTTAGTACCAACATTGAACCACGGCTTTTTCGAGACCTCCAGTACAGAAGACTGTATCAGAACAGTGCTTTGATAGATAAAGCACTAATTACGAATTTCAAATAGTTCATAAATAATTCATTATCCTTATATTCTGTACTTAATCGACCTTCGATATGTTATCCATCAGTTAACCTTGTTTAGTAATATTACAGAAATGCTATCACGGGTCACTATAATGCTCCATGTAAGAGCATAATTCTAGAAAAAAATTGATAAGCTTTTCACGGCTTGGTGGTGATGGCTATGCACTATAATATTTTCTCCTTTTAAATCGGTTCCTTGGTAAGTTTTGGACGGGTAACCGGTTATCAAAACCCCGATGTTTGCTTTCCCCTTGCCCCCCCCCCTCCCCCCGCAAATTGGGTA
>JAIPMN010003398.1:9903-26626 GCA_020650975.1 Apostichopus californicus | reverse complement strand
ATATATATATATATATATATATATAATATGTCGGATTTAGTTGTCAGTACTAAATCGTCATGCAGAGATATTTGATTTTTTGCAGCTTTATGGTTTCATAATTTGGTTCATAATTCAAAGATGTTAAATTTTGTCTATACCACAGTAACAAACAAGATGGCACCGAAAATAAAATAATATGTATCACCAAGAAATTACGATAAAAGTTTAGATTATAAATCGTTCTGGTTTTATCAGCTTTGCGTAAGCAAAACACTTAGATAACTAGATAAATATTGTGTCAGTACTGAAAGGACAGTGTACAAAAGGTTATCAAGTGTTTTGTTCTTCAATAAATGTGAAGGCCTTCTTAGTGTCAAGGCCTAACTTAAGTGTGTAAGGCTAATTGGATTGTTGGAATCATTGTCACCTCTCAAGGGTATTGTCATATTGAGGTAGCTGATTAGGGCAGGCCTTGATTGAAATTTGGGCTATTTACTGGCTTAATTGTCTGGTTGATATTGCCATTTACCAGTAGAGCATAATTAAAGCACTGGCATTGTTTTGATAATTAATGACATTAAATACATGGTACGTTGGTTATCAAGAATCGATGTGATTTCTGTACCTAACATAATTACTGCTTATTATCAGCAAACATCAGGCTGTTTTCAAAAAGCCTGTTAAGAAACTGATGTGTGTCCTAATTCAGGAAAATACCAAAAAGAACTTGAATTTAACCAGTAGATTTCTTATTTTTTAGTTTTTTTTTAGTTTAGCAGGCGGCTAAAATTGTGTGAAATTCTAGGCCTGCAGGGGTCAATTCTAGGCCTGCAGGGGTCAATCCTAGGCATGCAGGGGTCATATTCTAGGCCTGAGGGGTCAATTCTAGGCCTGCAGGGCCCATATTCTAGGCCTGCAGGGGTCAATTCTATGCCTGCACAGGTCATATTCTAGGCATGCAGGTGTCAATTCTAGCCCTGCATGGGCCAATTCTAAGCCTGCAAGGGTCATATTCTAGGCTTGCAGGGGCCAATTCTAAGCCTGCAAGGGTCAATTCTAGGCCTGCAGGGGTCATATTCTATTTCTCCATAGATTAACTCAAGTTAATCTAGAGTACTATTTATATTTGCCTGTAAAAATATTTTACTGTAACAATAAGGAAGTGTTGTGTTATTTTTATAAACTGTTCAAGGTTGTTTCTTCTCATTTCAAATGTTGTGGACAGCGGGTAATGTTTGTCAACAGTTCATGGCAATAATAGCTTCAGCCCAGAATCTTGTATGTAAAGCAAGCTGTAGACTTGTTACATCTATTATTAACCCAACCTGCTGACAGGTAAAAATGTATATCAAACGTATGCTAATACACACTGTATATTGTATGTTCTTATCCAGGTAAGGCCCTATAAAGCAACATTCATATTTATTTCAATAATTTATCAACTTTAACCTGCTTTGTTTTGCCAGCATTTTTACTACCTATTGCTGGTGCATATCCTGGTGACAAATATAGGGTACCCAACCCTACTTCACACCCCTCCATACAACAGGCTGTAGCTCATATCTCAAGTAAGGATGAACTGGTGGACCATGTACTTAATAAGGCAGAATTTAATCACACCGTTAGTGTGTGGCGTTTGGCAGCTAATAAGGTTAGTATATGGGAATTTGCAGTTAGTTTTAGCTTACTGGTAACTCTCAGCTTTGTATCTTAGTACTGTGTGTAGATGCACAGATCCAGTAGGTTGGTGTGCATAGACTATATGTTGGTGAAAATATTCAACATGATGGTGTTGAAGCTTTGAAGATTTAATTAAACTTTTCCCCTTCACATTTGCTAACATGCATTTTTCAAGATAAAAACAATACAAAGCAAGAGACAAATTTTCCTTTTTTGAAATCTAATCATATTAAAGTAGGAGTTAGGGGTTAATTTTCCCTGACATGGTAGTTTTTATGCAATCTAGGCAAGATCAACAGTAGAAAACCATCTTTGATGTCTGATCTCTTGCATTTATTTCACAAACAATCATTTCTTGGCTAAGTTAGTTCCTTCTTGATGTTCAAAGAGAAAGCTAACACTATAGTTGACAAATTGAAATGTATCTAATAAGCATATTGTGAATTTTCTAATTTTTTCCAAATTTTCCCAAATATCTGTCATTTGGTGTATGTTCCTGTTTGACACAGCACGATTCTTGACGATAAGTCAAACCCTGATTCCTGAGCACTTTACTTCAATGATAAATGTGTTTTATCACTCAGCAGCCATTACATATTATCACAGTATATATGCATAGTTTGCTATTACCCTTAAAAATCTATTAGTAAGTCATAAAAGAATATCGTAATGTTTTCAGAGAGGATGACAATGCTTGCATTGTAAAATGTGTTGTATGAAAATATATCATATGTATATTTATCATATGTAAGTAGATCATAGTGAAAACTCAACATACACACTAGTGCTGTAATGACACTCTGAATGGAATCTTATGAATATCAAAACCGATTTTTGAGGTGATTTTTTTATTTAATTTTTTATTTATTCTTTAATATAATTTGGTTCTAACTTCCTATGACAGTTTACATCATTGAGGTGACTGAGTGTTCAAGTATCATCTCAAATTATGTAAGAAAAATGTGAACATTTTGCTATCTATCTTGTGGTCTGTAGTGATCAGAAATAAATATTGAAAATATTTAAAAATGTCATAAATATTGAAAATGTTTAAAAATGTCATAAATATTGAAAATAAAAATTGTAATTTGTATAAATCTGAAACGTGGTACAGTAGTTTGGCATAGCAGCTGGCTGTCTTGATACAAGATAAATTATTCCCTGGTACAAATTTGACTTACTTCTAAAAGAGGTTAAAGCCCTTTTGAAAACACTAAAGAATATCATTTCCGGTTCATTTAAAGTTCATAATTGTGATCTTGTTTCATTTATTTTTCCAGGACAAGGATTTCCTGGAAGAGGAAACTTCCTTTCTGAATGGTCTAATGAGCTATCCCTCCAGTTTTTCTCAACCCTAAGATGTAATCTGGAGTTCAACATTTTAAACTGTTATAAAAGTGAGTCGTTGCCATAGTGCCTCAACATTCAGCGACCATTTTCAAAGTTAATTATTCCTTTAATACACCTTGCTAAGATTTATTAACTTATTTTAGAGTTTTGTACTCCCTGGAACTTTTAATTGAAAATGAGCAGAAAGCTAAACGAGTGTGCTTTTCTTTCCAAATTTGAAAGAGCAAGATATTATATACGGCCAATCACCATCGACTAAAGGTGGTAGAACACAAGTAAACATAATATTGTCATCGGTTCTAATCCTATATCAGTCAATCTTTTCTTGTTTTTTATCATGTAATTTTTGTTGTTGTTGATGTCATTATATCTTTCATTGTAAACAAAACTTCATCACGACGCCGAAGAATTGACAAAGATGTCAAAATGACTGCCAATAGTACAAATCCAAATAACATGACCTATGGACTTATTGAGTCACTTTTCATATGAATGCTGGTTACCATTTTGCCAGTGTTTTGAATGTTCTAAATTACCACCTTGACTTGCTATGAATAATTATGCTAAATCTGCATTGCTCTAACCTAGTTCTCACTTTGTAAGTGACATATTTTGAGTAAGGACTGAATGTATGTAGATGTTATATATTACAATTTCTTTTGTTTTTGGAGGGGGCGGGGGGGGGGGGGGGGGGAGAGAGGGAGGAGAAGAGAGTTGGCAGGTGGTGGGGGGTTAGCAGGGGGATGGAGGGGAACTTATTCTTTTCTCCAAGTAACTGATACTGTTGCTATGGTCCTTCTAACCTCATCATGAACCTTCGTCCTAGTCACATCTCTTCCTCCCCTCTACAATTGATATCTTCATCATAGTAACACTATATACTCTGTAATAATCATATTTAATCAGACCAACCAGTATTCAACAACAATCTCTGCTGTCAGTAGGAACCGTAAAGGAAGTGGATATTGTTATCCTTTCATATGTACTGTTTCGTTTTCTAAAGGCTCTAACGTTGACCCTTCTACAGGGGATAGATATCCTGTGGAATGTTTTTTATACCGATGATCAGGTAACTCGGGGAAAAACTGTAGCAAATAAATGACAAAATAGAAGAGTCATATCTTTTATATTTTGGGCTAGCCTTTCTTTTTTTTTGGCATTGGATAACATTTCTACAGACTGGCAGGAATTATGGCAGAATTAGCTTCATAAAGATGAGGCATTATTCACAATGATCGTGATCATTGCGTTGCATATTGTTTGAATAATTAATAGAGTATTAGCTTCAGGTAGCTAATTTGATTAATGTCTGACTCTTTGTACTTCCTCCCTTACGTGTATCCCTGGATACAAATGAACATCTACATTATCAGATGTATCATGATGCCTAAAAGTCAAGTTACTGGATAAAATACATTGTGTGGATATGTTGATAAGTTTTAAGTATTCTTACAGTTTCTAAGCATCATTACAGAAACCAAGCCTCAAACTGAAAGTGATTTCACCTTGAGGTAAAGATTGTATTCCAGCCAATATATTCACCTTGATTTGTTTATTTGTTTGTGTGATGCATTTATTAGGCAGAGAGAGCTGAAGATTCTTGGGGGTAATCAAGTGTAGTTTTTAATGGGAATAGAATTCCTCAGGTGGCAATAAAAGAGGTGTGTAGACCATGATCATATTGGGTTTAATAATACCTATTCAATTTAAGTTGCTGATATTTCTCTATCCTTGAAACCTGTCGCTACTCTTGTTGATGTGGATTTGAAAACTAATGCTTGAAAACAGACTAAAATACACTCAATACATTGAGGAAGAAAGCCTTGTTAAAATGAGTAGCAGGTTCACGGTTGTCATCATACATCTGTTGACAGAATCGTAAACTGACAAAAAAAAATGACGGTTATTTAAAACAATGTATGACCAAAAGAAACTGCATTTCAGAGTTGAAACAATGTTTTCATGCTAGAAATCATAGCATAAATAGCTTTCAAGTAACTCTTTCTTGGGTATCACTGTAGCAAGGATGTGCCCAGGTTTTCCTGAGTGCCAGGTTTACTGATTGATTTTTTAAGGTGCTCAGATGCCAAATGCTGGTACTTGTGTAGCTTTATAAGCACATACACAATTACTAGTTTTGCTAACAATTTACATTTTTAATTTTTTTTTAGTGAAATTTATTACGTACCTGGTAAATTTATTGGTTTGTTTCAAAGAGATTTTACAAGGGACCGATTGAGAGCCGTAAGTAATGTTTCTCGCATGCGTAACTGATGCATTATTAGTCTGTATGATTTTGGCATAGGCTAGGCCCAATTTATGTTGAATATATTGTTAGGAATGTCAGGATTTTAGATGAAAATAGTGCTGGGCGGGATTCACGATTTTAAAGACAATACTGGGCGGTCATTTTTAGTGCTGGGCGGGGCCGCCTAGTGCCGCCCAGCGTGGGCACATCCCTGCTGTAGTATTATGGAGGTTACCTTGTACGGTTTTGGTAAAATTGATTTTCATCACAGCTTCTAGAGGATTGATGGAAAATTGGACAATGTGTGTCACAGAATAAATTGTTTTACTCTATCAAAGCTGTGGACAGGGGTTTGATCTCAAATTGTTTGCAAACCCTTCCCAGCTGATATCCATGCTCTAGCTGCACCTTGAACTGGTTAAACATGCCTTGTATTTGTTATATTTATATTTTGATATCCAACTTTGTTTTGAAAAAGACAAATATTTACATGTTTTAATAATATGTGCTTTGTTTATAGGATGGTTTATTATATATGTTTGTAGAGAGAATAGTTTATTGTTTAGGCTGTAAGTGGTTTAATACTTGAGTTTATACTGTTTGTGATAATGTTATTTGAGACTACCAGTGTACTTTGATATGAGCGACATGAACTGATGACTTTATTTTTGGTAAGAAAACCCAAATGGTTCTGATATTACTACTTCATGGTATTCACAGAGTTTTGATAGTTCACCTTGAGGTTTTCTACTCCATCCATATTAAATACATCACCTTGCTCTATAGTTTATCTATTTTATGGCTCATTTGTTCATATACAAGTCTCTTGGGATATTATCAAGTGTTGTTTGTAATGGAAATGGGTCTTTTATGCAGTAAGCAGTCCTTTTGTGTAACAATATGTTTGCATATCTATAACTAAATTATTGAAATCTTTTGAAGTTTTCACTTATGAATATGGAATTGCTTTTCACCATTTACAGCCAGTTGGGACAATTTCCTAATGCTAATACCTCTCCAAACTGTACTCCAATGTCATGCTCCCAAAGCACTGGTATTGACAGTACAAACAGTTCCTAACCTTGATCTGATAGTAACATGATATTCATACTGCTCGTATTCACAATACAAGTACTCTGAAGGGGGACATAACACTACATTATAGAAAAATTTGTCCCAACTGGGTGCCATTAAGCACAAGAATTTGACAACTTAAAGATAATAAAAATTGGACTTTTCAAAATCAGTTTGCCATGAGACTTTCATGAACCGTATTATGGGAAATACTGGCATAGTATGAAAGAGGCAATTATTCCTTCTGTTCAAGAAAGTCAAAAGGTGTAGTCACAAAATATGAAACATGCCTGTTAACTACCTCAACGATATGACAGAAATAATCCTTTATTATGATCGAGTTCATTAACATGTCACATGATTGTTGCGACAAGGTGAATTATACAAAGAGTCCAGAAGATTCTTAAACCTGTTGTTCATTAATTTTGTGACAGATCTATTTTATGTGCTGATTTTATAAATGGGCGGTGTAAATAAGGGGTTAATCAACGGTCTAGCGTGCGTTACTCACAGGATTAATGCACGATCGGGGGATAATGCAAGCGATGCACGAGGGCGGAGCCCGAGTGCATCCAGCGATAGCATTAACACCCGGAGTGCATTAATCATGTGAGTAACGCACGCTAGACCGTTGATTAACCCCGTTCATTCATACACTACCATTTGTGTGGGGAAAAATTATAAAACAAAACATTTTTGGTTACATACAACCAAAGATTTATTAAAGTGATGCCCCGTAATTTTACCGTGCGTTACTCACAGGATTAACCACGGTCAGCTGACCTGAATGGACCAATAGGATTTAGGAATCTTTACTAAGTATGAATGAACTTCATTTCTTCAGGGGTCATTCAACAGTTCAATAAAAGACAAAAAGAAATTTATTTTTTTCATTGTAATCTTTTATTTTTATTTCATTTCATTTTATTTTATTTTGCAAATTATGAAATATTTCTTGTATCTTTTTATTTCAACCAAATATATATATATGATTTGCATTTGTTTGTATGTATTGTGTGTGTGTGTGTAAATATACAATTGGTAACAATGAACAGCTGTAATCATATTCAGGTGTGCATGGTTCAATAACAACAAAGTGTAAAACGATTCTTAACTGATTCGATATATAATAACTTAATTTCACCCTCTCCAAGACTCAAACAGTGAGTCCCTTCATTACTGTTGACTAATCAAAACAAATTAAGGCCCAAAGAAAACCGCAGAGAGAGAGACTCAAAAAATATTAAAGATGGCTAAACAATCCATCTCAAAGTACTGCACCATCGAAAAATCAGGTTAGAAAGGAAAAAATAACATAAAATCAATACCCTGTTTCTACATGCATGTATCTGCATTCAGCACATTACGGGATGCAGTTGGGACCTCTTGTTCCTTGATTAATACCCAAAGGAATTAATGTAATTGTATGGGTACTTGGGGTGTGCATGTGAAACCATTGAAGAAACAAGTAAGTACACCTAGACTTGCAGTCCATTACTTGATACTTAAATTGCATTGGTTGAGTACAAGATCCCTTTTGTTTATTTGATAAGAGGTATATTTAGGTCATGTACTGTG
The DNA here is from genome assembly GCA_020650975.1 of Apostichopus californicus. Lineage (NCBI taxonomy): Eukaryota > Metazoa > Echinodermata > Holothuroidea > Aspidochirotida > Stichopodidae > Apostichopus > Apostichopus californicus. The sequence goes on along the minus strand of JAIPMN010003398.1, from coordinate 18,714 downwards.
AGGTTTAACACAATCTACAAAAATGTATCAGAAAGTGATATCAATGCACAAGAGAGATAGAGCAGAAAAGTTAATTTATAACGTGTTTGATGAAACATCGGAAAGAAGCTAGGGATAAAAGGAGGATTGGTAGCTACATCAAAGAAAACAACTCCACCTACTAATTAGTGATGGGAGCATGTTTATTATGACAATAAGCCATTCATTGCTTGGATAGGAAATGCATTATTCAAATAGTGAAACTTAATACACACCGTAGCCAGTAACCATAATAATTACAATAGTCAGACACAGAGTACCGTGACATGGACAATAATGATACTGTAAATATTTAGACAAATTATACTTCCTAAGTTATCTATTTATTATACCCTGTTTTGTCCTCAACTTGTCTAATTAAAAGTGCACACCTGAGGGTTATAGTGGCCCTTCAATTATATGAGTTTCATATTATCTCCTATAGATTTTTAATTTTTTTTTAATGACCAAAGGATAAAACTGTAACCATGGTAACAATATCCACTTTGGCCAAACATTGGACCACTCTGATATTGTATCTGACTGGTTAAAGCTCTCAATGATTGGGGATGGGGGGGGGGGGGGAGTTCAATGTTTATAAAATACAGATTGAAGCCCTGACTGATGGGGAGTTCAATGATTGCTTATAAAACACGATTGGTAAAATCAGCTGTGGAGAAATGAGTATCATGAGAAATCATCGACTGGCAGCAACTGCAAATTTACACCAAAATTACCTCTTCTAATAAAACAAGCATTTGATATAAGTTTGCAGTTTGAACCATCCAACAAAGCACATATGAAATTGCAGATGTGCATAAACAAGGCTGGACGGACGATAGCTTCAAACAATCTGTGACATTTATCCTTCTAAAACTGACTGATAGAACTGAGTTTCATATATACTTACGACCCCCTCCCTCCTCCCCTCCCCCACCCATTAACCCCATAGGTCAAGATTACACACACCTTTAGACAGTTAACATTTATTGTATCCTCAGTTAAACTGACTGTCTGACAATCAAATTTGGCATTATATTGTAGGCATGAGTATAAAGCGCCACCATGAACCCCAATGTTCAAAGAAGGCACTGCTATACATACTGGCATCAAATGTCCTTGTGTGACCTATCTATTTCAGAATACATGGCACGTCCAAGAACAGTAAATCAAATTCAAAGTTTGTTAACAAAATTAGCGCATTAATATAGTAGGTTATACTACATAGTAATCTACTCTTTAGGGATTTCACTTTCTATAGTTTTGACTGGATTGAACATTTTGTGACACATATGCTACTCTAAGGCTCAATAATTGGTCATTTTCAAAATATGAAATTCAAAATATGGAATGATTAGTTTGAATATACAATTACATGTTCAGTTATTAACAGGAGAAATGTTTATATTATTAAGGGTGATTAGTTGCAAAATTGTGTTATATTTTACAACCTTTGATGTAATTTATGATGTTCAAGATTTTGCCACTTTTTTTTCACAATTTTTTGGCCGACCCTACAAAAGTTTTTTGGGACCCTTAAAAATGGTTGAGATACCACTTTGAATACCAGAGGTCTAATTTCTATTTTAATTATCCGGGGATAATTTGCTGGATCAGAAACTTCAGGAAAGTTCTTTTGGAAGCTTTTTAGCAACTTCTGCAAATTGTAGTTGAAATTTACCGGTGACATTTAAGAAAGCTAGGAGACTTACAATTTGCAATTAGGCAAAATAGCATGGAGCTATGCTGCTGACCATTGTTAAATGACTATCCCCCCCTCCCCTTCTCTTCATCTCTAACATATCTATGTTCTTGAATGTTTGTTACACTAACATTTTGAACAGGAATATTCACCTGAGTTTTCACATTTTACAAATCATTTGCAATACAAGTAGATAAGTTGATGATAAGCTTACTAAGACCTAGCTTAGTACAACATTACAAATGACCATGCTTTTCATGATAATGTCAATATTTTCCTTCCTTTGAATTTCATTAAATTTTTTCCATAAATCATAACAAAATAGCTGTATTTACAACAACATCATTGTAAAAAGCTGAAAACAAGCATAATACAATAAATTCACTAAACAATCATATGAGAGAAAGACACACACACACGCAAATATTTCAGACGTTAAATTTCCTCAAAATGAGCAGACAATAAGAAACTGCACTAAATGTTAAACATATTGATAGAACAAAAAGTGCAGATTTAAAGGAATTTATTTTTAAAAAATTAGAAAATGCCTTGCTTGTAAATAAAGAAATGTCTGGCAATTTTTGCATAAATTGCAAACAAAACTTTGGCCACTTTTTGAAAGGACTTGGGTTGCGTCTTTTACATTAGTAATGCATATTTAAATTCAACACACAACAAACTCCACCTACGTATAATCCTGTGCGCCGAGGTAACACTACTACTAGCTGTGCAATTTAATTTTCATAAAGCATGGTTGTACAGTAACTAATCATCCAACCCTACCCTATCCCTCTTAGCTACATAATCTTCAGAGCAGAAGGCATGGATACCTTCTTCCACCACCCCTCACCCCCTCCTTTCCCATACCAACTGATTACACAAAACAGTTTAACTTTGAAACAGCTGATGCAGATAACTTTCCTTTTTTTAAATTTTCTGAAATTTTGACTATCTTTTCATTTTCATCTGATGCAACAACCATGTACAATTTGCTTGAATTGATCATGTACCTTTGTTGAAAGCAGAAACAGACTACAGATTTTATTCATGTCATTTTGGTAACCACTCCTGCAAATAGTTGAAATGTATAATTAAAATCTTCAAACTCCATCACAGAGTCATCATAGGATTTGATTCTAGTGCTAGTAACATAAACAAAATATGTGACCTGAAAAGAGTTGCGTCTAGACTGAACAAGTAACAATGCTACCTTGAAGAATATACCCTGTAGAAAAAAAAAGATGTTTTTTTGTAGTCAGGAAACAAATTGCTCTCTTAAAGCGATAATGAGATGGATGGTGTTAATAGGGTGCAGACCTAACAGATAAAGACTGATTTGCATATGCAAGGTATGCATAGTCATACAAATGTTAAGTTTACATATATTTACCTCCCAGCATTCAGTTTGTACTTTCCCAACATTTGTCCAATATCTTTAAGAGCTTCTTTTGGGAGTTTCAACATGCAAAGGACAGTACTTAACAGTCTTGTATTAGTGTTCACAATGTATGGCAAGGGTTCACAATGTATGGTAAGGGTTCACAATGTATGGTAAGGGTTCACAATGTATGGCAAGGGTTCACAATGTATGGTAAGGGTTCACAATGTATGGTTAGGGTTCACAATGTACTGAGAGGGTTCACAGTGTACCGAGAGGGTTTATAATGTACCCAGAGGGTTCACAATGTATGGTAAGGATTCACAATATACTGAGAGGGTTCACAATGTACTGAGAGGGTTCACATTGTACTGAGAGGGTTCACAATGTACCGAGAGGGTTCATAATGTACCGAGATGGTTCACTATTTACCAAGAGGGTTCACTATTTACCAATCTTGAGGGTTCAGAGGAATTTCCACGAATATAACTGCATTAAAGATGTTTCAATGAAATTTCAAAGCTAAGTCTACCCCTTCCCGCTATCCCTCTATCCTCCTCTCTCTAGCTTTTGCAGCTGCCAGTCCTCCCTCAATTCTTTTCCAATTACCTCTCATATGCTCATCTTTCTTAAAACCAAACAATAAACTATCAGTTAAATATTGTTAACTTTACCACCAGTGGTAACCCTGTGTAGTCTGAACTCCAAACTCGGTCAACTACACTGAACGGTAAAACTGCTGTCAGCATGTGAAGGAATAAGACGTCACACCTGAGCTTGATACAGGCAGTGTAAGATTCCGTGTTAACATTCCGTGTCACACCTGAGCTTGATACAGGCAGTGTGACATTCCGTGTTAACATTCTGTGTTACACATGAGCTTGATACAGGCAGTGTAACATTCCATGTTAACATTCCGTGTCACACCTGAGCTTGATACAGGCAGTGTAACATTCCATGTTAACATTCCGTGTCACACCTGAGCTTGATACAGGCAGTGTAACATTCCGTGTTAACATTCGTGTCACACCTGAGCTTGATACAGGCAGTGTAACATTCCGTGTTAACATTCCATGTTACACATGAGCTTGATACAGGCAGTGTAACATTCCGTGTTTACATTGCGTGTCCCACCTGAGCTTGATACAGGCAGTGTAACATTCCGTGTTAACATTCCATGTCACACCTGAGCTTGATACAGGCAGTGTAACATTCCGTGTTTACATTGCGTGTCCCACCTGAGCTGGATACAGGCAGTGTAACATTCCGTGTTAATGTACAGCTGAATTGCCTGATCAAATAACAAATCCACAGTTTGCAATAATCTTCAAATGTTAAGTGTTTGACACAATGAAGTGTATTACTGGCTTTACATTCGAATCATTTTTTTCTTTTTTTATTTCTTCCCTCTCCTTTGTTTTTTTTATACTTGCAAATATAAAATACTATTTTAAAATACTATTTATCACAATTTTGTACGCAGTACGGTTCCGACCAGTCGGGTGTGTTCTCCCCTGACGCCAAAATAACTGACTCTATCCATCATCTGGTCTTCACAATTACCAAAATCATTTTCACAATTTTTGTAACCTATGTAGCTCTATCCTAAAACATTTTAATTGAAAAATTATTGACATGGTCAACCAGAAATAGCAAGTGAAAAAGAAAATTCTTTTATTTTTTCAAAGAAAGACAGATTTCGAAGATATTGCATTCTTGCCAAGATTTTTAATTGTAGAGCAGTAAACAGGCCATAAATACATCAAAATATATCTTAGTTACAAATTTAACTCATCTTCAACTCAGAGAAAGATCTCTGCAACAGCAGTGACTCTAGTTTCCTGTTCTAGCTATTGTTTTATTCATTGTTTTATGGCTCAATCTCTGATTACAAGAATATATGAAACACTAAAAACCCTTAAGCCTTGTCGTAATTACTATCAAGTATGTGTAACTACACTTCTCCCAAACCCCTCCCTCCAAATCTCCCCCCCCCCATGTACCCCACATTGCTTCCTGCAGTTCCCTTCATACCAATAAGATGATCATTAGGAAATACTGTAAATATGGTCATTATTCTAGAACTGCAAGGCACTACAAAAATTAAAGGCTGTGAACAAGCACTCACTTTATTACCTGTCTGGCCCAGAATGCTAAATTTGTTCGGCATTTGACATAATCTACTGTCAATACAGAATAAAGCAGCTTTGTGTAGAGGAAATACATATCTCAATATATATATATATACGTACATACATACATACATATATGTGTGTATATATATATATATATATATATAGTACCTGAATGCCCAAAGCCAAGTCAGAGACCCAACTTATTGAGGCAGCACCCTTACTTTGAAAGATATCGCCTGTAACCATAGATACCAGGAATACAAGTCTGATCCATTCTGAGTTTACGATACTACCTGTTTAATCACCATCTTCTTCTCTACGATGGAATGAGGATGTTGGCCTTGATTTCCATCATCTGTCCCTGGATCGGACCAAACTCTACCTTCTCTCCGTCCACGGTCACGATACCGTCCTCTTCCAACGGTTCGATTCTGAACGCTTTGACGAAGACAGACGTGACAGAGTTCTTCTCCATGTGGTCGCCCTTCTCCATATCTCCCATGAGATCCAGGAGATGCCTCCTGGAGACGGGATACATCACGTACTGTATACACATGACCCCCTCGTTGAAGGCCCTGTTCGGCCACGCGATGATATCCCTGCTGAGATGGGAATCTTGCAGGACCACGATGCAGACAAATTTACCCTCTACCTTCACCCAGTTGGATGGGACGGGTTCGTTCAGTGGAGGTAGAAGTTGTTGCTGTGTGGTAGGAGAATCACTCTCCGATGAACCGACATGGCTTTCTTGTGATTCAGAAGTTTGAAAGCTGGGGTTGAGGATTCCATCGCCAGCTTGGACTGAAACAGAGGTATTGTTGACCAGCGGAGCATTGTGATTAGAGGTTTCCCCTTCATTGCCGCCGCCTACAACGTGGCCATTCTGAGTACTGTGGGATGACTGGCTATATCCCTCGGCCGGTAGATAGTGTAGTATACCGCGGTACTTGCGTAATGCCATGATGCGAATGAAAGCCTGAATGGTGAATCGAGGGCTGCCCATGAATCGCAGCCATTCACTCTCTATGTCGATGTCGGAAATAATGCCCCAGGCTACTGCCAGGAATGAATACACTTTCTTTTTACCGTAGTGAACCTCGACCACATCCATGGGCGTAGGACGGCCTTTAGCTGCGAGAAGCGCCGAATGTAGGTGGCTGTTCTTGAAACACTGTTCTCTGCGGAGAGGAAGGAGATGCGGATTGTCAATGCACAGAACAAAAATAATTCTATAACATAGCAGAAATTAAAATCAAGAAAGCTTTAACGATAAGGACGATTCCAACAATTCACGTCTGCTGAGCTGACAAAGTAATGTACGGTTGGAGTGGCATTTGATTTTGATTGCCACGTTCTGACCGTTTCAACAAGAAACGTTCAATATCATTCAAAATAAGATTGCTCAAGCTATCAGACACTAGCCTTGACTTCTTCACCGTATGAATACATTAAAAAGCGAATAATTCAAAGAGAGACAAACCCAACCTTCATCACCCACAGAGATACCTGTCAATCAAAAAAACTTCCTCAAAATAGCTGGCAAAAATTTTATTCAATTTTGGGAGACATCACAGATTTAATGTTTCCTCACAAACACGGCTGAAGACTTGATCAAGTATAAATATGACATCATCCAATCACATGTGCTCTAAGTTTTTATGCTTTTCTTTCTTTATTACAATGTTTATAATCCTGTAATAGAGACAGGTTTTTGCAAATGCAGAATCATAAATATCAAACCCCTTTTAATATACAGTATGACCTAATGATTGCAGGGGTGTTTCAGTGTCAACCTTGTTAACAATTCTACCTTGAAAATATGAATAGAAAAACACAAGAGGAAGTATTAGGTGTCAGGATCCTTGCAAGCACTATGACATCACATATTTACAAAATGACGGCCTAAATGCAACAAGATTGGTCTTAAATGTTTGGAGTCATTTTCTTCACAAAGATCTCTGTCATATATTGCTCATGATGACGGTTGGGTTTGTGTTTCTTCTTCTGAGACCTTTTTAAGGATTGATTTTGTCACTAATACATAATTGTGTTATAATAACATGCAGTCAACAAATCAAAATATTGAAATAAGGCCAGATTAGTCAAGCTTAGTATGTGTAACTGCATTGTTTAATATGGGACAACAGCAATGCATTATAATATATAAAAAAATTGACCAAAATCAGTGCTGATAAAGTAGTTGCTGTTTAACTTTGGGTGTTATTTGTATGCTTTATACACTGGTTGCTTAGTACTTTCATTCTGCATGAAGCTAAAGCAGACTATAATAATTTTACACACATCACACAGGACCAACAGATGTCCCGGATAGAGTACATCAAATACAAACACGGAGACAAAGTATAGCACATTGAAGACAGAAAGCAGAAATGTTAGTTCTGGTCAAATGGGAGAGGGAATGATAATAATAAGGATAACTCTGAAAAGGTGAGAGTGCACTGCAGTTGGATAAGACATGTAAGGTTTTGTGAAGGGAATGGCTGAGTCACTACTATCCTTCAGGAATGATGATATAGCTATTGCTACCTCAATGATGAGGTACTATGCCATCACTTTACTGAATGATGAGGGACATAGCTACCCACTACCTCAGTGACGAGGTATTTGGGCATCACTAACTTTATAATGATGAGGAATACAGCTAAAGACCACTTCAGTGGTGAGGTACTCAGGTATTACTACCTGCATGAGGGTAATGACTACACACTACCTTAATGATGAAGTACATAGCTATCACTACTGTACTTTACATTGTACTTCTGTGATGAGGTATTTAGCTATCGCTACCTCAATGATGAAGTACATAGCTTTCACTACCTTAATGATTGGGAAATAGCAATTACTATCCTACAAGAAGGATGACATAGCTCTGTCACTACATACTGTAAGTTATGAGGTACTTAGCTATCACTACCTAAAATGAAGAAAAACATAGTTCAAGCACTACCTCAGTAATGAGGTACTTTAATAACACAGTTACTTTAATAAAGCTCTACCACTACGACTACCTCAGTAATTGAGGTACAAAGCATAACTATCATAGCATACATAGCTATCACTACTTGAATGACAAAATGTATGAGAATGTGAGGAATGGATCTGATTGTACAAACTGTCTCAGATGATTGGAATTGGTCACATTTTTTTTATCCCCATAAACCGTCCCCCCCCCCCAACATACCACTCTTAGAGAGGACACTATATACACCAACCTATACTATATTACTGCATTGCTGTTTGAAATGCACTTTTCTCCGAACCCACGCTTTAAATGTACTTCTAAAACAGTAAGTGTCTCGTATCCATTATTATTTTAAATTTCAACTTCTGGCTAAGAGATTCAGCAAGTGTATCCAAGGTAACAACACATACTTCTAAACAAACACTTGCTTGGCCCTTTTTCCCCATTTTCTTTTTTTGGGGGCCCTCTTTGGGAAGGTGCATTTTTCTTTGGGGGGGGGGGACAGGTGGTGAAGGGGGAGGTTCTTAAACAAGCTGGACACAGTAATTTATGCAATAGTATGCAAATTTGAAAGAGACTTTTTAAAAAATAAAAT
>JAIPMN010003396.1:0-17118 GCA_020650975.1 Apostichopus californicus | reverse complement strand
TGAGAAAAATAGTATTAAAAACGACTTGGCCAAGACTACTGCATAATTGTTGTGCTGTCATGGAAAACAGCTTACAGGACAGTCTACGTAACTTGTTTTCTTATTGTCAGCCCCTGCTACAGTATATCACCAAACACTGATAAATATGCCTCTGGCCCAAAGTCTTTCTTCCAATGTAACCTAGATGTAAAGATAAAGAATTTGTCTATAGGGTATTAACATATTATATTTATACTGTAGCATGCCTACTCTGATGGTACATGATAAAGTTTCATGGTCAACAAAATAAAAGTGTTCTTAGTTCTACAGTATCTCTTCATTTTCAAATAACTTTGTTATTAATAATCCAAATTGTGAAATGATCACATCTGGTAGCTTGGGTACAGTATCTATGGAGTCAAAACAAAACCATGAAGGCTAACTAAGATAACATTCACTTTGATCTTTCTTGAACTGTATTTTACAGGCAGATGACAAGTTGTGTGTTCCTAAATATCCAAAGCAGTAGATAACAAGGTTTATTTAATATACAGTAGTCCAACAACTTCAGCGTTCACTTCAAGATATTTGTGTCGGTAATTTTCATTTTCAAGTGAGGTTGGTAGTTTACATGATGTGAACCTTCTTAAAGTTGAAAAATTGTGAAGATTATGCACAAGTGGTCTGTACTATGGATAAGTGAGTGAAGAATACAATCTGCGAGTATTTTATCAGACTGTAATAATGTACAGTATTGGAGATCTTGGGTAAATATTAGTAAAGAATCCAATTCATTTACATATATTCAAGAATATTTTATAGGATTCTGCAGTATTATACCTGAGTATGAAATAGTACATGTAGACTTCTCATCAAGTTAGAAATAATGTGTAGGATATTTCAATAAATTGTTTTCAATGGTCCTGTCATCTTAAACATAACTTGTACTGCCAGGAGGAAACTTGTAATATAATCACAGTGTTTGAATGATGTAATTAAATTTTAAATGTCATGTTGCTTGCAATTGGACTCTGTGGAATTGAAACCTAAGTTGGGACTGGAATGTTGAGTATGTTCCACTCGTCCATGAAATGAACTATAACTAAATTGATTTCATTTTCTGAGTCCATGTGAAAACATACAGTTGATGATGATTGACAAATAATGCACACCGCTGGCTGGCTGTTAATATCAGTACTGTATATAGGTGGAAAGTGGAGAATATGTGGAAGGGAAGGAAGAAAAACAGAAGTCCTGATAGATTTACCTATTAAGTTTTAGGCACTGCTCAACTGATTTTGGCAGCTCCCCCTCTTCTCCCCCCCCCCCTCCTCCCTGACTGAAAGGATGACTGGAGGCACATAATATATTTCACATGTTGTAGACCAGTCATACCCACTGCTATCAGTCCAGGATTTAATAATTGAGATATGACCCTTTAAACAGCTGGGGTTCATCAACTAAAGTGACTGCACTTGATATAAGTCTAATATACAGGCCATTAGGTCAGTTTGACAGATCTATGCAACACTAAACTCAATGGCTTAAAACCAAACTGTCAGGCCTCCAAATGACAAATGTTTACAATGTCAAACTTTTTCCAGGACAAACAGTGTTGATTGTTATCCAAGAATGCCCTGTTGTTTCAATGGAATTTAAAGAAAATGAAACAATGGGTTATTAATGTAAAGGCCTGCACAGAGGAACCAATGTTCTCATCAATTTAGCCTTAAAGGAGTTAAAGCATATTTTGAGATTGATATGTTGAATTTTTTGAAAACCGGAATAGCTACAGTATAGAAACATTACTAGTACTCAGTTTTCATTTTTTTTTTTTAAATATTACACAATCATAATTCTACTTCAAGTCATTCATTCCTTTATATGATAAACTATACACTTATGAACAAAGGGTTCAAGATGAAGTATGGGCCTTGAACAGGTCAGTTTACAGTGATTTCATCCCTTCAGATGAAACACAAAATTGAATTAAAACTGTTCAAAATATACTCTATTGTGGTTTCAACTGTCAAAGTGACAATACAGTTTACATGTGAAATTTGTGTGGTAAAGTGAATCTGTACAAGTGTGGTTTTCAGTGTGCACATGTGCTACAGGATATATTCCATGGGATTATTGATTCTTTCTAAGACATTTAAAGACCATTTTCTTAGTAGTTTTAAGTATCTGAAAGTTGGATTTAGTTGTAAATTAAATAGGTATGTTATTGCTGCTTGTGGTTCAATGTCAGAAGAGTTTTGTATGTATTGATACACTAACTTAAACAGTTTGGGTTACCCACTGAGGCCATTATATCTTTGATGACTGTTGACCAGGATCTTAAGCTTGGAGTTCTCATGACTACCAGCTCTGCTGAAGGAATAGAGTTTATGGAATAGAACAGATATTTTCTTGGGTTAATGATAACAGTTTCCTGTTTCTAATTACACCGCCTCCATAGATCTATGTTGTGAGGGTTTGAAGGATGCTGGCTATCATTAAATAAGTAATACTGGGCTGAGGCTGTTCTTCTCTTCTAAACTTTTTGATGATGATTAAATAAATTGATGAAACTGGACATTTCTCTGTGGTGTTGTAGATCTTACCATGAAGACCCCTTCCATGTCCCTCCTCCCCCTCCCACCCTTGGGCACATCTCATTTCATGTAAGAATGAACATACTCTAAGTTAGGGCAATATATATGCAGTTACATTGGTTGAATTTCTTTATTCCATATCTTGTTGATGTGAAACCTAAAAAAGAATGTCCATTTACTTTATTTATTTTTTTATATATTTTTAGGGTGGGGGTGGGGGTGGGGGGATTGAATAAACAAATTATTTCAACTAAATAACATTGTCCTCTAAAACTTTTGTTTGGGTTATCAACACAATTGTCACCAGAAAGCAACTGGTTGGGTAAAGAACTACTGTACCATTCATTTGCAATTAAGCTGTACACTGTTGCTATCTCATGGTCATGTATCGCATAACTTTGGTGTGCATCAGAGTCGGGTACTGTTGGTACATACCTGTACAGAATTCTGTTATATTACAAAGCTGATTATCAACAGGTATTGACAAAGTTTCTACCAGAGCTATTCAGGCTCATTGTTTGTGAAGAGGTTTAACAGACAGGCAAAGGGTCAAAGTTCGTGAGTGGATTTGACTGGTTGACAATGGAGAGGTAATCTTTAGTTGTGCATACAAGCTGTGCTGTAGAACCTGTGGAGAATCCCTGTGCCATAGAGGCTATTTGATTGTAGTATGAAAGATGGCCAACTGAACCATCAAGTGTTAGATGCAGGTTAGGCCAGAGCTGGCCAACTGATCCATTGAGTGTTAGATGCACCTACTGGGCCAGAAATGGCCAACTGATCCATTGAGTGTTACTGTAGATGCAGGTTAGGCCAGAGCTGGCCAACTGATCCATCAAGTGATAGATGTCGGTTAAGCCAGAGCTGGCCAGATGATCCATCAAGTGTTAGATGTCGGTTAGGCCAGAGCTGGCCAACTGATCCATTGAGTGTTAGATGTAGGTTAGGCCAGAGCTGGCCAACTGATCCATCAAGTGTAAGATGCAGCTTAGGCCAGAGCTGGCCAACTGATCCATCGAGTGTTAGATGTCGGTTAGGCCAGAGCTGGCCAACTGATCCATTGAGTGTTAGATGCAGGTTAGGCCAGAGCTGGCCAACTGATCCATCAAGTGTTAGATGTCGGTTAGGCCAGAGCTGGCCAACTGATCCATCAAGTGTTAGATGTCGGTTAGGCCAGAGCTGGCCAACTGATCCATCGAGTGTTAGATGCAGGTTAGGCCAGAGCTGGCCAACTGATCCATCACAGTTCTGACTTCTGTAGTGGAAGTATCAGATTCAACTGACTTCTCTGACTTTCCCAGTGGAATTATTTTCTCTCCTAAAGGGTCCTTGATGGGGACTCGAGTGTCCCTCCTGATCATTTCTTTCTACTAAACTAAACTAAACCAAAATTAGAAATAGAGTACTATCAAAAGGGAATAATGTTCATCTTAAGCTTAATTTATACATTATAATGGTGTATATGGTAAGTTCATCCATTCCGGGCTGCTTCATTGCACTAGTCTCACAAATTACATGTTGATTCTTTTACAAAGTAAATATTTACCTGGTCCAGACATTGTCAGTTTACTACCAATGGGCTAAGACTTATTTGCATATAATGTACTGTTCTTGGTTTACCATTTTAAATATCAGCTGGTGATTCTGTAAATTGAACCTGTTGGATATTTTTCAGTGATACAGTTTAAATCCGAGAATAATTGTGCAGGGTTAGTAACATTAGTGCCATACAAGTGAATCTGGTGGGGCAACAATTTAAGGAATTTTTTAGTGACAAATGGGATCCAGTCCTTTCGGTCATATTAATTTTTGTCTTATTAAGAATGTAGAGTTGGGAATTTTGGAACGTTTGAACTCTTCAAACTTTACCGACTTGCAACTACACGGAGAAATTTCCATCTAAATCGCTATTTTACTTTCAGAAATTTTAACTTTCCTTACTATAGTGTAGCTTACTAATGATAGCGTCCCTGCAGCCCCCGAAACGAGGTGCTGCGATAACGGCACAGCGCTCATAGTCATCCACTGTTCAAAATATATATCAGATGAAGTTGGCGCGAGGTTCATAAATTCACTTCTCCTGAAACTATAGGATGAAAAATCCCTGGACTAGGACTGTGAAGATGAAAAAATTTTATACCCTATAGACTGCCACTAAAATATTCCTTACTAAAACTTACTAAAAAGTTTGGAGCATACTTTAGTAGTTAGAGAGTCCCTCAAAAGTTTAATTTGTTTAAGTTTGTGAATCAAAGTTTGTCTCTATATTGCACTAGTAAAAACTTAACATTCTCACATATAAACTTGGTGACGGACATTGCCACCAGTCGATGTTGTTTTATGTTTGCAGTTGCACATGCAGTGTACAGCAAACCAGCCCTTGTGGTTGATGGTCTTAGGCACAGTACCACATTCTTCATGAAACCACAGCAGTATTAAAAGTATTGTTCACAGGATATCAGGCAGACGTGTTTTTAATTTTGTAGAATTTCTTAGAAGGTTACCTTTCATGTGGTCAAGCACAATTTGGGATGGTAGATTCCATCATGAAAGTCAACTGGAATAAAAATAAACTTTCATCAAATATTTCATTTGTAAAAGTCAAGAGCAGCATGCATTGCTGGTTTCATTCGTTGTCAAGAATGGTACTAAGATCAGCATGCACAATATTACAATTATTAATGAAGAACACATGTACTCTGTGTTGTACATTGCAAGGTAAAATATGTCAGAATTATGGTTCGGTAGTTTTTCTCAAGTGTGCTGTACTCATAGCATGCACATTCCCATCTGAGCCTAATATCGAGTGGAATTGCTAGGACCAACCCCTCTCCTACCCTTTCCTCTCTCCTTCCTCTCCTCCCCTCACTCCTCCCTCTCCTCTTCCTCCTCTCTCTCCTTCCTCTCCCTCTCCTTCCCCTCTCCCTCTCCTTCCCCTCTCCTCTCCTCTCCCCTCCTCCTCCCTCCTCCCACTCCTGTAAATGAAATCAACTTCCAATTCATATAAGTCTATCAATTAGACTTCAGTTTAAGGTAATTTTTATCTTTAAATGATAAATAGTAATATTGCAAAAAATTGTGCTACTTGTTAAATGCGATGAGAAACCTAAAAGTAAGGTTTTTACATAACGGAAGAATGTTTCTGAGGAGTCAGAGATGAGCGTGTGTGTTGGGTCAGAGGGAAGATACTACATTGCAATTTAAGTGGCAAGAAATCAAAAAATTAGTTTTGCTATTTAGTTATCTCATAGTCTAACATAATGAAAGACACAAGTTGTTTTTATCAAGCTAGATCTAATGACAAATACAGTAGAAAGTTGATACATTGTTTTAGTGAACCAAAGTAGAAAGTGTATGAAATCTGCCCAAGTTCAAGCATGAATTATATACAACAAATCCATTTATTGCAGTATTGTCTGTTAGGATGCTGAGAGTTTTTGTAAGAGCCAAAAAAGTCAACAATGCGATGAAAGCAAATAGAAACACTGAACAAACAGTGATTCAGTATTGATCACATGTATCTGCAGTCAGTCTATTGACTACAGTGTAGTATGGTGTTAGTGCAATGCTCCATTTGAAAATAGTTTGATTCATAAAATATAAATTTTAATCAATTTGGACATAATGTTGGACATGAAAGCTATCAGAGTCTAACAAACATGTATACATTCCATATCTTTAACACTTAATTAACATTTTGGACTTCATCAAATGATGAAGTTATTTACAGTATCTCAGAAATTTATTAATTCAAACACTAGCATTTTGAAGCAGCTTTTTGAGTTTGATCCCTTTACCCAACCTAACTGGTACTTAAAAAAATGTATTGAATTTATTAAAGGCATTGAAGACTCGCCCCAAACCGCGTGCGGCCATCTGAAAAAGTTAACTTTCTGTTGCTTGCAAGTGACGTTTTGTTTGTGCCACTACAAAATGCAGACAGTAATGAAACGTGATACCTTGTTATCTTTAGCTGGACCTGAGATGTCCATCGCTGTATCGTTTATTCACTGTGCTGTGGGTATTGACCGCAGCTGTATGTACTGACTGTACAGTACACTAGTGTCTAATTACCAACGGTAGCAAGCTGTGTGTGTATTTTCTGGGATCGATGGTGGTGTCTAACACTTCTGTTACACCTCATTCGAAACTAGGTCAGATTACCGGCATTAGTATTTCTTTTTGCGCAAGTCTTTACACCCTTTAAATTATTATACATCTTCATACTGCTTCTTACTAAATGAAGTTAAATTAGGGACCAATTTAATGAGTCTTTTAGATGCTCAATGTTTCTTCACCCAAACTTGTTTCTTGTTTAATAGTATTTATCAAATGTAACGAGCAGTTTGAAAATGTTCCAGACTTTTCAATATTTGGAAGTTATTTTTACAATTGAAAGTTGTTAATGGTCTTCTTTGTAAATTATACGATTTTAGTTTTCAATTAGCATGGAAACAAGCTGCTCAAATAGTTGTGTGTAATATAATACCAGCAAATATCATGCATGATTGGCAATGCCATCATGTGGCAAATCTATATCTGTAACTTAGTAAATTTCCAACTATATACCAGTTGAGAAAGACGGATCAGTTTAAAACTGAACAGTTTAAAAGTTGAATTTTCTGTTGTACATGTACTGTATGTACATCAAGTGTCCATAGAAATCCATATGTCAGGCTTTCAAATAGACCAGCCTAGCTGCTGCTGCTGTTTGCTAAGAGTTGTCTAATGATTCATTGGAAGCAGTAACCAAGCGTTGCGATGATTCAGCCATTAATAATCATTCCAAACCATATAGCCAATATTATATCTCTGTGCATGTGTATGCATGTGTGTGTGTGTGTACTTTTTGCAAGCTGTTGTGCTAGTTGTTTGCTGTTCATTATTCATGCAGGGAGGATACTTTATATCATTCTGGAGTTTGATCCAGTAAAATCTGTGACAAAATAATCTTCAGGATTAAAGTTCAGGACTATCTCTGACATGTAGCGATATATATAGCCAAACACTTTAATTAGGGGTTTCTTGTAATTGAGCTGTTTCACCGCCTTGCCATGGCCAACTGCACTTTAATTTTATAAGTCATCCAGTTTTTGCAGCGGTGCGTGAAAACAAAGATGACTTTATGCATGGCAACCAAAACTAGAAAGTGATTGATCTTGAAAACGCAACAAAATAATTTTTAACTGCTACTTTTGCCTGTATGGTGTTGATGAGACCAGCATGTGATACAGCTGTTGTTTATGTGCCTGCTGTATGAGTTAGAAAGGTTCTGGAAGAGTAAGTGAATCATAACGCTCTCATGCCTGTTAACAAAGGTAGGCGTTTCGTCGTCGTCCTAGCTGCTCTTTGTACTTGACAGAGATATTTAATCTATAGAGAAGGTACAGCAAGGTCTGATGCGAGAGGATGCATTCACTATATTTTAAAGGATGCTGTGCCATGAACAATGGGATCTTTGTGATGTAATGAAAGTGAAAATTGAATATCATAGTGTTTCTGATGTCGCATATATACAATAGTTTTTATCATACAAGGATTTTGTATGCAGTTTCAATCTTTATGGCCGAGTTGCTAGGCTTCAACTGATACGTATGCTGCACACTGTCCGTACAGTACATCTAGTAGTAGCACTCACTGTTTCAATTCTTTGTGGGGAAGAAGCAATCAACAATCTATAAAAAGTTCTTCCTTTCTTTTTACAATTCTTGGATGTGATTGGACTTTGACCAATTTTTATCAGAAGGTAAGTAATTCAGTGGTAGGCCTGAAGGCAATAAAATGTCTGACCTCAGGTTGTTTTAGTTGTGATGACTTTGGTTCCTAGCTTGGTCTCTCATGAACAGGTGAAGAGTCTTGCAGTATGTAAAATAGTCATGGTCAAATCAGGGAGCTGCTACTCTGACCAGGGAGCTGCTACTCTAATGTAGCAGCTCCCTGGTCAAATGGTATTTTTAAATGTATGCTGTATTGGCCCCAAATTTGCTAATATTCAAATATGGTCACCTTTGGTCAAAATTCTTAAACTGTTTATATTACAACCTTGGAGGAAGTTTTCCTCACTGGAACATTCAGTCATCTTGTGTGTTCCTTAAAAATGTCTGAGAAAGATTTGGCGAATAAAGACCTCAAGGAAAGTATTTTTTGAAAACCTCTAGTGCTATAGCATGCTATAATTTGGGGCGTATACTGACTACCTTTAAATTTCAAATTTTGTATATATTCTGACTTGTGGTAGGGACAATACTCTTTTTTAGTAAGGTGTAATGAAGTCATTGGTACTGCATGAAGCTAGTGCAGTGATCATTGATTACAGCACTTGCAAAATAATACAACATTGAAGTGGTTGAAAGGTTTGAAGAGTATCAGCTGATACTGTATGTCAATCTTGTACAGAATGATATATCCCGAAACAGCACTAATTGACACATTGCACTACTATTGCATTATTTATTCTTATCGGAAATGTAGCATCTGCTATGATAGTAATTATATTAATCATATGCAAATAAAGTGAATCATTAATTTTTCAATAATTTTTCGATATTTTTTCTCCCCTTTTTGGGGGAACAAATTGTCTTCGTTGCTGTGGAATTTTAGAATTTGAGGTCATCAATTCAAACCTTCCTAAAACATAAAGGTTCAATTTAAATAATTTATTTTTATGCCACTCTTGATTTTGTATGCCTGAGGCAAAGCATTAGGAAAGGGCTTGGAATGGGTCATGGTTAGGTCAAAGATGACCTGTTATAATTTTACCCCCAACATTGTATAATATCATATCATATCATTTCATGTTTTGTTTTGTTTTTTAAATTTGGTTGATTCCAAGAGTACAGATCAAATATGAAGCAGCCTGCATAATTTACAGTCACTCTCCTTTACTGTATCTAGTCGCTTCTTCTTTACACCAAATTATGAAATGTTTCTTTCACAGGCGTTTCTTTTTCGGTGGTCGGAAGCGGAGCTCTTCGGCTCCTAAGGCCATGGAGCCGCCACCAGAGATGCCCAAACGACAGAGCACTATAAGGAGAAGCATGAGGCGGATTCGTAAGAGTTTTAAGAAGAAAGAGGGTTACGTGCCACCTGCCAGTAAACCACACCAGTATGCTAGGGATGAAAAAGCAGTAAGAAATTCTGATTGCCAGTTCTATGTGAAGGTAAGTTGGTGAACTCTCTTTAAATGTACTTTGGAGATTTAATTATTCTCAACTTATTAAAGGAGAAGTAAACCCTAGCGTTTTCTGCTCAGAGAATTACCATTTTGCAGTAGGCTCTTTTCCACAGAAGCAACACGAATGCTTGAAAACATTTAAAACTTGATTAAATTGTCACCCATTGCATTCACCATTGTTGTTTGGATTCCGACAGTTCCCTCTTGTTGCGTGACATATTAAGCGAGCCACGTATCGCATTTCAACACATAGGAACAAACATTTCCTATGCACCGTCTACGATAACTAATGCAATATATCTAGTCAAATTGTTCTTCCGAAACACCTTTCCGGGCTTTCCGGGATTTGGACTTGACTGCTATCAAATCGAGCCTGCATACAAATGGAGGAACTGAGACAATGAGACCTAGAGCTTGCTAAACAGACCACATCCGTGGCCAACACTGGCAGTTACTATATGATGCTAGTACTGCCAACACTAGTAACAGTTCTGCCACAGAGGGCCAAGCCTGGTGCTTTTGTAGGTTCCTTTTTCTCTGGAAACCTTTTCCCGTCAGGAATAACATTTAATATCGTTTTCCCATCCCCACTCCTTCCTCCCCTCTCCTGTTTACACAACCAAATGCTTGGCACTCAGGCATTTTGCACCAAGTTCCGAACAATCTGTGAGAGCAAGAGTTCAATTCACATGCAGAGAGGGGAATTGTTTAACTTACGATGTGGCTGGCTGACGTCATTTTTGAAGCGCCCTCGTTACATAATGGCCGTCAACACAGTAGGTGTGAAAAAGTCATTAGAAAATTCCTGGAAATTTGGGGAAAGGTAGTTTTGACTAGTTAGTTATTTCACAGAGGGTGTGAGACTGTTAGTCTTTGATGCATAAGCCCAGGTTTTATTTCTCCTTTAAACAAAATATCTAGAACTCGAGTGGCAAACCTGACTTGGGCGGTTGTAACCATTTTCCAAAGTTCTCAAAATGATATATCTCTATCTTTGACAAGCACTCTGTATATATATAGAGAAATATGCTAGTGAGTGAATAGTGATCTCTTATTCATAGGCTTCAACCAGTATTTGGTTCTCACACTGAAAGTACTTTGGCCTGATTTAGACTTTGAAAATTGTCTCATTTTGCAGTCCTCAATGTCTGGCAAATTTGCAGTGGTCAGAGATGCGAGGAAAAGCAGCTTTAATTTGGACCAAATAATGATGACAACTATAAAGTAAACTAACCAGAAATGTATCCTTTACTCCACTAGTCATTCTAGTTTCTTGTATCATTCATATCTGGTCACTTGTAGAGCATACCAAGTGCTACCACATGTTGAAAGGAACACTTCAACAAACAGTAAGGAATCCATTGTAGATTTCAGTTGATCTAATAAAAAAAAAAAACTCAATACAGTAGTTTATAATTTTTTCATTACTACACTGTTTTGTAGTCTGTCAATGCATACTGTTATTCGAACCATGTCTAGTCATGCACACATGACTACACTGCTTGGTTTCTGCCAGCTGTCATAGAGAAAAATGTCTCATGCTTTTTCCCATTTTGTAAAGAAAGTTGCTTTTTTACATTAATTTTATGCCAACTCTGAATGATACTTTTCAATTTAGGGCAGTTCAGATGAAGTGCAAGGCCAGGTTAGCGTCACTGCAGTCTGCTTTGCTAGCTGTAACATGGATGCATGCAAAAAGATATAGATGTATCTAGGTACTACTCTCTCAAAATATTATTGTACATTATCTACCATATAGGCTTATATACCGAATTATCGACATTGCAAGCTCTAAATATCTTCATTAGAAGTAATCTTGACCAATGTAACTCTTTACTTGATGGATTAGTGAGATTACCGCATGTATCAAACTATGACATATTCAGTATTTACTTCGCTCCTTGCTTTACCTGTCCCCCCACAACCTGAGCACTCTCGTTCTACCATGCCTGTGTAGCAGCTGTAGGGTTATTTTTAGCATAATTCTCAAACGTTTTCATGGACTCTCCTTATTTTATCAAAATATGATATCAACGAAATCCTGTATCCCCACCAACAGTACACAGATATCACCACATGTCAGTGTTATAGCCACTTTATGCACAATACAAACCAAAAATCATTTGTCTGACTTTTGACACTTTTGCGATACAGTATGAAATTTGCTCGTAATTGAAGTGACTTGTTCGTAAGTGCTATAAAATATAACTTGAACTCAGTTCTTGCATTGCATTAATATACCTATACATAGAAGATGGTAGAAACGGCACAGTTGTATCTCAGTACTACAGTATGTATACTTAATAGCCACAGAGAAAGCCTGTCTGTTCATAAGAAGTTGGTGCTGAGTCTCTATTGAGACACTATGCTACTGATATTAACAAGATTAATCATGCTCTCCCCTTGGAAGCACAGTCCCTAACCTTTAACAGTCTGGTCCACGGTGGTAAATGCACTGTAGGCAATAGACCCCCGTATCAAATCAATACACAGACTGTGTTTAAATGCTAGAACTGTAGTACTGTGTGAGAAAACCAACCCTGATTAAGCTTTACCTTCCATCTAATCAAATGACTCAGTGCTAAACACAGTGGCATTCTTATCACAGTATGGTTTCATATGGAAATGCATGGAATCTAATGAAACAAATATCTGAACTTGAAGTTCATAGAGATGCGCAGCTATGGTCTCTTGGGTTTAGAGAAACCTTTGTAATACTGAACAGTGGTCATCAGGGGGCAAATTACATCAACTGTAGGGTTGTAACATAAAACTTGAAATCAAGCTCTCAAGCTTTTCATAGTGTAGTGGCCTATTGTTTGAGCTATGTACTATTATAAATGGTTAAGTTTGGATTTTGCTGATCTGTGCTATTACAGAAGTCTGCAGATATATTAATACACATGTGTGGCTACTGTATTTGTTGTTCTGTGTAATACAGATCATTCAGTTATGGGAAGGGGATAGGAAAATGACTGACAGTACAACCTTGAATGTTGAATACTGTACAGACATACATATATAGGAATAATGTTACAGTTCTGTCATACTGAAGCATGTAAAAACTATAACAGCTCAGTCAAAACTCTGTCAGAATTTGAGACAATTTTACCTCTCCCTAGCTGCGTTAAAGAGGAAAAAACTGCCATGATGTAGATTTGCGGTACATGTACACTCCCTCCACATTGAAAAGATTGTGTGATTTCACATTGTCATGACTGACATCGTCTTCTTGGAAGGAACAGAAGTTGGAACTAATCTTTCTCAGTAAACTTAATAATTTGTGTCTTCATTGAACCATTGTTACTGGAAATGGCCTCTATTGTTGTGTACAAGTTTCTGTGAAAGTGTTTATTCTCAACATGTATTTTTAATAAACAAAGGTTATGACCAAGCTTTTGCAAACTTTTGACACCTTCAATACTTTATGTAACCGATTAAATGTCTTGTTTATCTTTCACCAGTACCTTGGAGCTGTCGAAGTCTCTGAATCAAGGGGCATGAGCGTGTGCGAGGAAGCAGCAAAGAGGCTTAGAGCGGTGAGTTCTAAATAATCTAGTAAGGTGGCAATGTGTGGCAGTTACATCATATTTAATTTCATAAATATAAACATGTACAAATGTATATATGCTGGCACCTACAGTTGACTCTGTTAATGATCACCCACTAGATGCTATATTGTATCCCATCCTTTTAAGACATAACAGAAAATCATACATCCAACTTGTGGATTGCCACCCCTCCTCACCTGCCACCCTTCCCTCATCCTTATATACTGTTTATTTACTTTGTTCCTCGCTTACCTGTCTCCTCACAACCGTAGCACCTCATTCTACCGTGTCTAGTATGCCCTGGTAAACTTTTAACACTGTGCACCCTCAGCGACCGGCTCCCCCGGTCGTTGCCCTTCCTTCTCATTCTACCATCCAAAGTGTTTACACATACGTTTTCGTAGTGGATATAAATTCTTACGGAAATTGCCCGGAATACATTGGATTTTTACCTTCTATACATCCTTTGGGATTTCAGAACGTTTACACCCCTCCTCACCTGCCACCCTTCCCTCATCCTTATATACTGTATTGCTACTTCTTTCAAGCAGTTTTGATTTGAATGAACCAGGGCGCTGCTAGTACTCTAACCGTTAGAGTACTACGTAGCAGCTTCCTGATTGAACACTACAAACCACAATAAGAGTAAAATGAACTGCAGAGTACACATTCTGGGAAACATTGAAGCAACAAAGAGACTGTCTAAACCCTGTCTGTTGTCCTTGATGTGTCACCATTCCTTTTGCATAGTCTATAGATTATCCAGTGAACCATGGATACTATTGAAGCAGTAACAATTAATAAACTGACATACATCATATCCACCATGCTATGGAAGCACTGTTGGCCTTATGTTTCTTGATTGCTTGCTAATGCAATACAGAATTTTGTTGTGGGGGATATTTGTCACTAATTAAATGAAATATGAAATGTGGCAATCTGCACATGAAGTGGATTTTGCGCTTATGTATTGACTCGTGGTGGAGCTCACTTTTTATTGCAAGGTGTTTGCACTTTTTCATGATGTAATGTGTGATTGTGGCTGGTATGATCTTTATAAACTATATTATGACAGTATGACATCTTGTGGAATACTTTTGAAAAAAGATTGAAGATGTGATGTCATACTGTATACATACATGAGTAATACCTGAATTAATGCTATTTTCATGTGGGTATGTCAGGCAACAGAAGATTGAACTCGCATTGTGGGAGAATGTATGTGATAGTGGTGTTTGTTGTATGTATTCTTTAGAATTAGCCTACAATTACCACAGAAGCATCAGAAAATGTAGAAAATGTTGAATGTAAGTTGTACTCCTTGTACAAATGGTTTTCATCACATTGTGTATATTGTATTTGTGAATGACACAATTGCAGTGCAGGATTGTATATTCATGAATATGTAAATGTATGCATTTCTTCATTTAACTGTGTTATTAAGTTATATAGGATTTTAATGTTGCAGGATGATTCAAACTAAAACATTCTCAAACTGAGTACATACCATATATAACGTGATGATATAGAGAATCTTTATAGAGAAACATCATTATAGAAAAAAATCATGAAAGAATTATAGAGAATCATCATTAGAGGGAAACTCAAGAAGCATCTTTATAGAGAAACATTATAGTAAAACTCAAGAAACATCACTTTGTAGAGAAACATTATAGAGAAACTCAAGAATCATCATTATAGAGAAACATCATTACAGAGAAACTCAAGAAACATTGATAGAGAAACAAAATAGTAAAACTCAAGAAATAAAACATCATTATATAGAGAAACATTATAGTAAAACTCAAGAAACATCATTATAGAGAAACATCATTATAGTAAAACTCAAGAAACATCTTTATAGAGAAACATAATAGAGAAACTCAAGAAACATCATGATAGAGAAACATCATTACAGAGAAATATCATTATAGAGAAACATGATAGATAAAAATCATTATAGCGAAACATCATTCTAAAATAACATGATAAAAAAAGAAGGATCATTATAGAGAAACATCATTATAGAGAAACTCAAGAAACATCAATATAGAGAAACATCATGATGGAGAAAAATAGAAAACTCAGGAAACATCATTATAGAGAAACATCATTATAGAAAAACTCAGGAAACATTATAGATATATACTAAAAGAAACATTAAAATGAAACATCATTATATATACAAACATCATTATAGAGAAACTCAAGAAACATTAGTATGGACAAACATCGTTATAGAGAAACAGAAAAACTCAGGAAACATCATTATAGAGAAACATCATTAAAGATAAACTTGAGAAACATAAAGAAACATCATGATAGAGAAACATCATTATAGAGAAACATCATATTACAGTAACATCATTATAAAAAAAGCATCATTATAGAGAAACATCATAATTATGAAGCTGATTTAACTCAAATCTACTATGTTAGAGTGAAGAATGAGAATGTTGCATAAATATTCCTGATGATATGATGTAGCAAATGAAGTCGCACAATTCACCCAAGGAGATGTACAGTACATGTATGATAGACCTGGTGCTTTTCTATCACCTTTGAATACCAGCTACAGTATAGCCTCTCATTATGTCTATAGATGGGTTGATCCTATTCATTCAAGCAACCCTGCATGCTCAACTTCTAATAAACTTGCCACATTATCCAACTATACAAGTTTTATAATAAGCATTTAGTTCCAGCTCCTAGTATATATGCCCCGTTTTGGACTGCACCGTTTGTCCTGTGCAGTAAACCAATGTGCTCCAGATTATGTTGACAAGTTACTGGCTCTCCTGTCTGATTAATCGGTTTCTGCTCAAGAAGTTCCTCTAAAAAGACGTCAGCTTTCACAGTTAGTCTGCTAAGATTTGTGAGGGAAAAAAAGGAATCAATACTGCAAATCATGGCCGATTTACTCTTCATTTTCTCAAACTGTGTGTGTAGTGTCTGGCAAAAACCACCTCTGAATATGTTGATGATTATAGACTTACTTTCTGACTGTAGTCAATAACTGCTCCTACAGTATAATTGGCACAATTATTCATTGCTTCTGGCCTTTGTTACAAAGGCATTTGAGTGTTCATAACAGCGTGACCCAACTATGTAATGTAGTCGACATGCCAGTAGTAGGCCTCAAATGCTTTCATATCAGTCTCACAAAGTTTATGCGAAGAACTTTATTGAAGCTACCATTCAAATGCTTCATCTTTGAAAAGACTAACCAAGTGTTTGCCCAAAATTGTATGGAAGCTTTGTTTTTACCATGAGCGTTAGGTGTGGTCTCTGATTGACTTTGGTTTCAAGGAAGTATACTAACTCAATCACATTCTCAAGATGCCCCGGTCAGTTTTGAAGCATGAGGGGTTAAATTGTTTTGGTTCCAGGTGACTCTTCAACTTTTCCAAATGTGCCATTACCGTTTCTTCAGTGCTATTCTTGATATATGATGATATATGAGGATTGGTCCCAAAAAGTCTATTTATAATTACTGTAGCCTGTAAATCATGTACTAAGTCTTGAAGGAATACATTATTATAAGAAAGTGTCAAAGTTGTCAAACATATAAGATGTACAGAGCTTAATTGTTCTTGTAAATTTATGTTAATGTTACAGGTCTGGATTTGATGCCATTCTGAGTAAAAATGTCTTTGCCCTTCCAAAATTCATTGGAATTTCATAAACCTTTTTATATTTGTCAAAGATTTATGCCTGTACGCATAATCAAAACTCTACTCAAATATTTTGACATCGTATAACATAGTCAGTTGATAGCCCTACATGAGTGCATGCAGATCATGACCATCAGACTTTT
>JAIPMN010003391.1:0-10012 GCA_020650975.1 Apostichopus californicus | reverse complement strand
AGTTTTACCAAGTTTGGGGGTGAGACACCCCCACCCCCCCCTTCAAACGTCTTCAAACGCCTCAAAGCAGTAAAAGATCTCTCGGCTTCCGTCGAACTGGCGGAGGAGATGAGGAGCAACCGCAAGAGAGCTTTGACTTCACCAAACATAGCCCGTACCGCTGGATTCATCAACTTGAATATTTGTCTAAGCCCTTCAACCGACGACGACTGGAACTGGCCTCGAAAGAAAGGCAGACTAAGCTTAAGATTGTCAGAGAGCTCAGGGTACCAACTCACGAGATCTGGGTGGAATTCTCCATTCAGCAACATTGAGTGATATTCGATGATATGAATCCTGAGATGTGTAAGATCTAACCAAATAGAGCCACGACACTACTCTTTTTCCAAATGTGTGGGGGGGACATTTGATATTGTGTCCCCCACCCATCGAAATGTGGGGGGATGTGTCCCCCCGTCCCCCCCTGGATTGACGCCCATGTCACTGCATGACAGCCTTGCATAATAATTGGAAAGTGAACTTCAACCTCTTTAGTACGAGCTTTCATACATCCTATTGCCCAATGCCACTACCATTGTATATCTGGTATGCAATGTGAATTCCTGATGAGTTAGATACCACTAATTCAATCAGATGGTCCAAGGCAGTTAACAATTTTAAGTACCAACTTATGTCTGCTTTCCATCTGTGAACATTTTCTTTTATCTTTCAGTCACTATTCGAGAATGAGCAATAGTTAATGGTTTGCCACCCGTTTATAAGTTGGAGCATTCAGTGTTTATGTGGTCGAAGCATGATGCACAGTGGCGGAGCGTCCATATAGTCAGGGGGGCGAATGCCCCCCTGACGGCTCAAATGGACTGCTGGCGCCCTTTTCAGCTTTGTACCACTTTTTACTTATTCGTGATTATTTACATTTTTATTGCGCTCTAATCTACCTATTGACATTTGTCACATTTTGTTGGCGATGACACTTATTTATTCTTCGTTTATCTGCAAATTAGCAAGGCCAGGAAAGGGTCATTTCCGGCGATCTAGGAAGTATCTTTATTCAAAACAATTTCTGTATGCTCCGCGCCAACCTGTGGTGGCGCTCCGCTTAGATAGTGTCAAAAGCGCCCCTACAGACCATTCTCGCCCCCCTTGACCAATACCCCTAGCTCCGCCACTGATGTTGCGTTTTTTGAGTGAAATAGTGAACCATGACAACTTGCACACATCCATTAAGAAAAGCAAAAGGGTGAGGTGGGGGTGGGTGGGTCGTGAGTTTCAGGTACACCAATCCATTAGGAACTTATGTATAAATGCTTTTTATTTTTATTATTCATCGTCATCATTCTTATTGTTTATTATTGTGGCTGTTGTTACTATTATTATTATCGTCATTGTCATCATTCTTATTTTTATTGTTGTTGTTACTATTATTATTTTTATTATTATTATTATCATCATCATTCTTCTTCTTCTTATTATTATTATTGCTGTTGTTACTATTATTATCGTTATCACGATTATTATTAGTATGATCATCGTCGTCTTCGTCATCATCATTATTAAGTCTTCTGAGGTGGGTGGAGTGCATAGGCAACTGGGATTGTAATGACTCTTACAGTACATTTCAATCAAGTTTCTTTCAAGCTCCTTATCACATTTTTTCTCTTACCCTATATTTTCATACTTTGTGTACCTCATGTATTTTACATTTATACTATATTTTTGGTTTGAAATAAAAAGAAAAGAAAAGAGAAAAGTCTGAGTCATAGTATTCCAGTTACTGCATTTCTCTGGGGTGATAAATGTAGAAACTGGTCTCTTTTTTATTCCTTGCCGAAGGCTGAAGAAATCAAGGGATGATGATTATGCGGGTTTGTGTGTGTGCGTGTGTGTTTGTGACACTTTCTTGTAAACACGATATGTCAATAATTGAAGCTTGTATTAAACTCATA
This sequence comes from Apostichopus californicus, assembly GCA_020650975.1. Taxonomy (NCBI): domain Eukaryota; kingdom Metazoa; phylum Echinodermata; class Holothuroidea; order Aspidochirotida; family Stichopodidae; genus Apostichopus; species Apostichopus californicus. Next base: position 8,066 of record JAIPMN010003391.1, on the reverse strand, counting down.
CTCTACATGTGGGTAACCCATATTGGGAAGTCTCCTATTGCTTTGGTGGAGGTCAACGGTCATTTGAGGTCAAACTAAAAACCATGTAAACAGCTGATAGGAAGGGGTAACTTGGAGGGATTTCATACTTGGTATGTAGATGACCCATATTGTGTAAAAGATCCCAAATATATTGGATGCGTTTCAAAGGTCATTTGAGGTGAAAGTCTGAAAATCTTGTAAAAAAAATAAGTGAAATTTTGTTGATGTACAAACTAAGCATGTAGATTGCATTTGGTGAGAACAGAATTGCTGTGGAATTTCATGCTTGTCAAATTTCCTTGCGGTCAAGAGAGGTAGTTTTCTGAAAACCCATTCTATGGTACCCATGCATCGACCATACTGTCACACATACATGTTTCTGCACTCTGATCATGATGCTCAAGCCTATATCATTTCATTGTGCGGATCAGGCATCCGTACAAAACTGTTGCAACGAAACCGTTGTACGCGCTGCATTCCGAGTTGCTAAGTTCCTATAGTTTTCTCTGTCCAATGTCTTTGTAGAAAGCACTAATATTTTGATATGCCAGTACGGTCCTACTAAAAGCCGCCAGAACACGTCAGCCAGATTTTAGCGTTTTGGCGACAAAAATTGATAAATTCATAAAGCCACTGCAAGCACAGTTGGCAGATCTGTTGAGCTAAGATTATATAGCTTTAACAGAAATAAGCGATACCCGAAGGAACTGATCAAGCAAGTCCAAAGGTTACAGGCGTCTGCACTATGTGCAAAACGTTTGCTCAGTTCTACTAGATATTGACGGGCGTGGATAATAACTTCCGAATTACCCGAATTACCCCTGTGACGAACTTTTTCAGACCGCGGCACGTGGTTTGGGGTGAGTCTTCAATGCCTTTAAAATCAATTGAAGTTTGACAAAAGTTAGTCATTGACATTTTACCGAATACCAAATTATACCAATCTCACAAAAATAAACACACAAAATCAGAAAAGTAAACTTTTTCTGTAATATTTCCTGCATGAATATAAAAATAGCATTTTTTATTATATAAGGGCATGAAAGATAAAGTAATATAGGAGGAGGGCTGTTGTAGGTGCAACTTTCCAAGATTTCCCTACGAAAACACTTGGGCATGAGGGAGGGGGCAAAGTGGAAATGTTATACATAAATCACCCTCCCTTGAGAGATAGTCATGTTTTTTGTGTTAATATCAAACATGGACCCTCACACATATCCATTGTACATTGAATATCATGTGATATCCTTACACTTGCAACGTCATTCACATCCAGTGTGAGGGTATGAGAGGGAGGGGTGGGGGGGGGATGGAGACATACCCAAAATGTTCTGCTCAGAATGTGCAGTAGACATGCTGACAGAAGTAGTGTAAAAGCTGGTTGCAATGGACCCCCTCCCAGTGGTAACACTTCATAGGTTTGGATTGTAGCAGACTGGATTGTTTGTCACCTTATTTGAATATTCCATGTGACAGCATCATGATTTGCTAGTGACCCTGTCCAAAGAATGCAATAGCTTTGTGACATAGTTGTCACAACATCAAATGATGTTATAGCATCACTTGCAATTGCGTTCATCAAATAATTTAAAAAAAAATATTTATGCTCGCGAGCACCATGACAAGATTTCAGTCTCTTCCTTAATAATGAACTTGTCAAGAATGGGGATTTTCATCCATCTGTGAATAATAGTTAATGAAATATTATTAATCGCGACTTGAGTTTATTGCAAGCACCAAGTATAGTCCTCTTGCTGCAATGTCACCAGATTCAAGTATTGCATTTATTCACCACAAATATTAGTGATATCACTAAAATACTGACAAAACAAATCGCTGCTTTTCCCAGCAACTAGATCGCAAGTAGAAATAAGCAAGCACAAAGCAGTTATTTACATATGAAAGACAACCAGGTATGGTATTTCCAAGATACATTTGGCATGGCAAGGTACTGTCAACCAGAATGAAAACATTTCATGGTTTGCTGCTGCTCATTGATTTGATTAACAGGGAACACTCCAAGTATGTAATGATGAAGCAAGAACAATAACTGCCTTACAAACAAAGCCACACCTCATCATAAATACACACATTATCAATTGCAACACACATCACCATGTGTAGGCTACCTACCAATAACACACTCGCCTGTGATGAAACTGTGACTTATGATTGTCTAGTTATTGCAATCTGAAAATAAGGTTTAACCCTGTGACCTCATTAATATTCATGATATGAGTACCAAAATCAATATGGTTTATCAACTCATCCACCAAGTATGGCATTGATCAATCATTCCCTGGTTGAGTTATCGTGAATACAAACTTAAGTGTCACACACATAAACACATACACACACACCGACCTGACTACAATAATAAATAATAGATACGTCAATTTTATATAGCGCTAAATCACAAAAAGTATCAAAGCGCTTCACAAATAAAATGATGAAAGGAAACAAATACAGTGAAAACAAATAATAACCTAATAAAAATAATCCTAAAATACCAACACACACAAAAAAAAAAAAGAGATAAGAGGCTATTAAAAATACAATAGGTTATCAAAAATACAATAGGAGGTTATAAAAGTACAATAAGAGGTTATAACAAACAAGAGATTATAAAAAGGTAATATTACGTAAAAATAACTTTAAAACAAATACGTCTTCAAACGACATTTATATATTTGCAGTGTTGGACTGTTCCTGATGTCGTTTGGCAAATCATTCCATAGCTTTGGACCAACGTAACTGAATGCTTGTGCGCCAATTTTCTTCCTTGCTGGTGTACAAGAAGTAAGGGTTTGTCAGAAGAAAAACGTAGCATGTGCCGGTAAATGGTAAGTAATTCCTGAAAATACACTGGCGCAAGATATTGAACACATTTGTTAACATACATGAGAATACGAAATCTAATCCGCAGGTGACATATGCAAGCCAGTGCAATTCATTAACCAGAATGCAAAATGCATTGAGGTTTCGATGACTTCAGTGCACTAGATTTCTGGTTGTTAGTATAACCAGAACTAGCTGTTACAATAGAAATGGCTGAACCACCATTTTGATACAATAACACAATGGCATGATAAAAACAGGTCAGTCTACTGTACGTGGCTATACACCAAAAACAATAGGGGTCTTGTACTCAATGTTATGAATCCACACACCAAGTATTAGAGGTCCACGATTTCCATCGTTAGATATCATGTAAAAGGTTTTTCAGATTTTGACCTCTGGTGACCTCAAAGGAGATTTGACCATACAAGCAACAGCTGGATTCTTGTTCTCAATATGACAAATCCATATACCATGTATGAACAGTATCCATGATTTCTACCATGAGAAATCATGTTTGCAAGGTTTTCAGGCCTCGACAAATATTTTTAAAAGTACTTACTATTTGGCGACCGTGACTAAAATCTTCTCGCCAAATTTCACTTGCCTGTAGGCATATGATTGTTGTTCAAGTCTCCAAAGTACAGATCTGCAACATCAATACTCTCTATGAACAAAGGTTAGGCAGATACATGGTGCTACGTAATAGCGCATTGGAAAGTCATGTTTCTTTGCAGTATGAAATAACTTGAAACAATGAAAATCTGAGGTTCTAAGAGCAATTATCTTCCAAAAATCCTAGCAGCAACAATAGCAAACTTGTCTCAAAACTCCTTAGATTGTTGTATACTTTGCAAATTATGACTGATAGCCAGTAGTAAATGCCTTAAGAAATAATTAAGGAGATGTTTTGCCATCTTAAGTGTATTGGTATTCTGACTGGTATTCTTCACGTTGTTGTGTTAACGAACCCTATTCTACCCAACCGTTGCTGGCCTAGACAACATAAAATTGCTCACAGGCCTAGCCAGGTTTGTTCAAGTTGTCCCATAATCATAAGCGTGACGAAAGTCGAACGTTACTTTTAAGACCTAGCTATGCTGAAACTGGTGGAAGAGACTACACAAATTGAGATCAACAGCCGATCCAGACAAAAGCTTGTGAACTCGCTGCCAAACTAAGAACGTTTTACACAATTATTTGGCATTGAGATTGGTCATAGTAAAAAATCTAACTAGACGAACTGTTAAGTTTCATAAACGCTGCCTGGTCACAACGAACATCCAACCTGAAATAAATACTACGGAAAACATCATAGAACCGCTGTACTACAAATTTAAAGGTGGGCTCACTCGTAGATTCTGTCCTTCACACCACCCGATTCAAAAATAATATCAATACTACCCTCTACCGGTTCGTCGCTGTTGTCACCTAATTTCTTAGCAATCCCGTATTTACGGCTAGTAAGCAATATGCGGGTTTGGGTAACTGGAGCGGTGGCATTGACGAAATTCCTGCATAGTTCTTGTCTGTGGCAGTTTCAGTAGTATGCGGTAATTATTACACCACGTTATCGTGTGTGTTGTGTGATACAAAACTCTGTGGTTTGTTTATACGTTTAAAACTGTTCACGACTAGTTGGCTGTACAGTACAGGTTACTGTCGAGTTTTGCATCAGGCGTAGGCTCTTAGTTTGACCAGGGAGCTGCTACTCTAGCAGCTCCCTGGTCTGACTATTTTTAGGCCTACATGGTGAGCACCGAATTAAAATAACAAAACTTGAACGGTCAAAGGGAAGGAAAACACGTTGCCATAAGGGGCGGCTCCATCCTCTTCAGAAAAGATTGTCAAAAAGGGAATAAGAAATGAACAATAAATTAATAGCTATTTCCAATGAACTACTGTACTCCAGAAATGAATATCCTGCTTCTTGTTCCGAAAGGCTCCCAACGAAATGCCAAAAAGTCGGCAACGGTGTTGGGGTAGGGGTTACCCAGCCCCACCATGGGGCTACCCCTGCACCTCATCACGACTGACTCAAATTACAACTCTCAACTTGATACTAGTCAACCAAAAATTGTCTTTCGAAAGTTGAACTGAAATTGGATTGAATAAAAAAAAATACTAACTGTCTGCACTGCATGGATCATACTATATACTGTTGTGTGACCATATAAGCGTACAGGCTCTAGTCAAACAGGAGGGACACTGGGGAAGCTATTTTTCTTGCCAGAGAAATTTAAAAATTGCCTGGACGTTCCTAGCACGTTTAATTCACTTCAAACTTTGACGTCAATGAAGGACAAAGAGAACCATATATAGGCCTATGTCTGACTATCTAAGATCATTGAACCATCACGAACAACTATTTTTTTTAGCTCTTGGGGAAAACTCTGAATATTCTTCCATTCCTGAAACTGGGAAGTAAGGGGTGGGGGGGGGGGCTTTCCGTCTTGACCCGCAAGTATAGTGAACGTTCACCACAGCAAGGGGAGACTTGTCAAACCTTGTGAACATATATTTTTGGGGGGATTGGGGGGGGGGAGTCGGCAAACTAAACAATACAGGGTAAATTTCAGAGGGAAGGAAAGGGGTGAAAAAAGAAAGAGTGAAAAGACAGATGAAGGGGTAGAGGAAAGTGAAGAAAATGTGGAGGTGGAGGCTCGGGGAGAGATAGAAATGATATGAAAATACAGAGAAAAGAAAACCAAGGGCAGAAAAATGGAGATCACTGGAACACCAGTATAAATAAACCGATACACTGATATTTATAGTTATACCCGCTGTTAATCCGCAACTACTCCGGCTTGTTAAATCGTGTAGATTGACGGCTTCGCCGTCCTTTACTGCGTGTAGGCCTATATACAATAATACAAAGCTGAATGTTCTCCTTGAACGAATTTCCCCAACCTAGCCCGCCTTGAATTAGAATTTGAATTTAAAATACGTATGTAAACACTGTGCTAACTACCTATCAACTTGAATATCCACAACACTGACCAACGTACAGTAAACAAACGTACATCACTCGCGGCCATAGCTTGCCGCACAATACCGTACACAGCCAGGTACAGCTATGATCAGGTGACCACTCAGAAAAGTCATGTGAGTAATGGGTGACAGGCAAAACCACTGAAATCAAAGACCCCTATTACTAAAAGTATACGAGCGCCCCCACCTTTAACCTTCTGCACGCAAAATAAGGCTTCCGAGCGGCATGTTGAAGCCAATGCAAATATGTTCCTATTTTCGGATTTAGATTCTACGAATGCCCATAAGCTCATTTCCAAATGTTCAAAATATTGCGTAGGCCTAGCCTGGGCAATGCACGGTTTCGTGTGACTGATGTAAAGCAAGACTTGATCCCATTTGAAAATTCAGTGTTTAATTACTGGTATTTGATTATAAAAGCAAAACTTTCTGTGCTTTCAAAAGAAATGGAATTTTTGGGGGGTGAGGGGGGGGGGTGGAAGCAGTATGATTCACCTTTGAACACATTGTTAATGCACTTATCCCAGAAACTCATTGCATTAGTGTCAGTAACTCCCCATTCCCCTAATTGACAGCGACAATTGACAACTCCCTGAAAATGTCAGCACTATGTTTACAATTCAAAGGTGATATGTGCTCTGAAGAAAAATTCCTCACTGGTCTCCACCACCTTAAGCAAGTATGTATCTACTATGCTCACAGTGTATCTCTTTGCTTAGATGATAATACTGGGTACCAGCTTGTAAGTTGGCTAACTGTAGGAAATGTCCACCCCCTATATGAACTTATGCCAAACAATTTGCATCATTTGCTTGTGGCTTTTAGGCTCACTTTGAAGATCTATTTAAGACTGATCAAGCTACTGGAAGGAAGAAATTAAGGAAAGGGGCTGTACCAACAATTTTCCGGCACAGGCTTAACCCCAATAGGCAAAGAGCTCCAAAGGAAACTAGCACGGTCCTTGATAAGGTTCACTTGGAATCGTGGAAGCAAATGGTGCTCATTGACCACCCGTATGCTTTACTATCAATAAGCCACAGTTAGCAGACCGTGATAAAGATGAACCTGGTGAGTGACTCTTGGACTGAAATCCAGTTCCTGCAACCACAGTGCACCATGTGTTTGAAACTTTCAAATGGACACTGAGTGGCAGTTGGTTAAAATATAAGGTTTTACTTTCATCATGGAGAGTATGAGGGTATTATACATATTATTAAGCTGTTTAGCTCACACCCAAGCAAAAAATCAAGTGACAACTGATGCAAAACATTTAACGAGAGGAGTATTTATTCCCCATTAACAAATCTTACAATTGGTAGAATGTAGTCTTCAAATTTGCAAATATTAGATACAATCAAACAAATAACAATGCTCATTTGCAAGTTAATCTACTGCCCAATCTTTCACATTAAAGGCATAGAGGACTCGCCCCAAACAGCGTGCTGCCATCTTTAAACAGTTAACTTTCCGTTGCTTGCAAGTGAAGTTTTTCTCTTGTCGCTACAAAATGTAGACAGTAATGAAAGGTGATACCTTGTTATCTTTAGCTGGACCTGAGATGTCCATCGCTGTATCATTTGTACATTAAATGCAGAGACTTTGTATCACAATTAAATGTTTCATGTGGTGTAATTGCTAGTCTTACAAGAGATCAGCAAATATTCAACCTTGTATACACAATATCATCTCAAAGTAGGTACAGTAACTACAGCGTATCTTATATCTGGCATTTGACTTCCTCATAATGAGTACACAGGGGCGTAGCCAGTATGTAGCACTGTAGGCCCGGGCCTACAGGGCATAGCCAGTATGTAGCACTGTAGGCCCGGGCCTACAATTTTTTTGGCCAAGCTATCTTTTTTTAAAAACACCCATAATTCAAATCCATAAGCTTGCTGAACGAGTTTAAGAGTCTAGACAGGAAAAACTATTGAAATGAACGTAGCAAGAATATGGCTAAATTAGGTGATCTATTATTCTGTCATCTAGGCTGTCATTTCTATCGCGTGCCGTTTCATTCAACACTCTACCCGCCGAAAAAGACTAGGATCCGATCTTGTCAGTTTTTTAACAACTAGTTAAGACTAACCATGATTAAACATGCCCATCGGCAACTGCTGAAAGGTCTTTCAGCGCAATGCGCAGAATAAAAATCTACATGCGTTCTACAATGAATAAAGAGAGACTCAGCGATTTGGCACTCATGCAAATCCACC
>JAIPMN010003389.1:0-16078 GCA_020650975.1 Apostichopus californicus | reverse complement strand
GTACATTAAGCAAAAACAACAAGCTGTATCTGCAAAGTAGCTCTTAAATAATATAAGCCAAGAACATCTAAGAGGGTTCCCCTCATCATCCATTCATCATTAATCTGTAAAGTGCACCATACTTCACCAAATTTGCATGAAGATTATGTATGCTTGTGCTTAGGTTTATTACGACTGTGCAACCTTTTAGATTTATTGCTTACATCTATGAGTAAATATCGCTGAGTTATCACCAGATTCGACCTGCACAAGTTGCACATCTGGGCAAGACTTCTTTTTTGGTTTCGATAATAATCGTAACCTTTGCATTCATGATGGCGTATGTGTGTGTATATGCGTGTGTGTGGGTGTGTGTGCGTTTGTGACGCACAGCTTGTAAACATGATATCTCAAGAAGGGAAAGTTGGACAATTTTCTGATTTGGTTTGGAGAAGTACCACATGAAGTACAAGGAGCCTATAGTTCTTGGTGGAGGTCAAAGGTTGTTTGGGGTCACCAGGGGTCAAATTGTGAAAACCTTGTAAACAGGATATCTCAAGAAGGGCAGACCTCATATTTAGTGTGTCGACGTACCACATTGAGTACAAGCAACTCATTGTGTTTGGTGAAGGTCAAAGGTCATTTGGGGTCACCAGCGGTCAAATTGTGAAAAACTTGTAAACAAAATATTCAAGAAGGGAAGCTTGGGCAGACCTCAAATTTAGTGTTAAGAAGTACTTTATTGAGTAAAACAAGCCTATTGTTTTTGGTGGAGGTCAAATTGTGAAAACCATGCTTTACACATCTTGCTTGTCACATCACACTGCTTTTCACTGTATTACTAAGATCAAGTATGTTGTACACCCGACTCTACATTACGTCAGATTCATGAAGAAATTTACTCATGTTACATCGTCGAAACCACAATGCATATTTGCATTCTGTTTTTTTCTTAATAGGACAGTACTACTAAAAAAAGAAAAGAATGGGAATTGTTAAGATACGTTTTCAGATATATATATTTTAATAAATATGACATTCATTTCTAGTTTTAATTCAATGATATTTGGAAAATCTATTACAAAGTAAGTTTCCAAAAAAAATAATTTCTTTTAAAGAAAAACCAAATTTGTAATAAATGCCTTAACTTACAATTAAAAGAATTAATTGGTTTTTAGTGTTTTTGTTCACATTAATCTTCTCTATCTGTAAGTTAGCAAAAAAATCCTTGATTTCTCGCAGCATTTAGTGTAAAGTTGATGTATCTATGCAAAGTAAATAACTTTGATTACCTAAGACATAACAAGGACATTTTGTTTTGCTCAGCTGGCAGGGTAAGATTTTATCACATATCTAAAGCAACACAGTTCTCATACCTTCTGGATACTCCTTTGAGATGTTGAGATGTTCCTGTGAGCAAGATTCTCTCTCTTGCATTTCCTTTTGAAATATCTCGTAACTTTCCATTCATCTAGTATATGTAAATTATGCAAATTTTGCTCAGTTAAAGCTGAGTTTTTACATTAATTTCTGTTTCTTATTTTTTATTTCTGTTTTCATTCTCCTTTCTTCATCTTTTTTACTTACCGGTTTTTCTTCATCCCCACCGATCTGCATCCTCATAAAACAGTTTGGTCTTGTGTTTTTTTTGTTTGTTTGGTAATCTTGATACATTTCCAACCGATGATTCAAAAGTATTCTGGCCAAAAAAAAAATCAGATTTTGCCAATTGACCTTTGCAACTTTTATGAAGCATGAATAATTTGGTTAATCTTTGAGGCCTAGTTTCTTTTCTCTTTTTCTTTCATCCCCTATCCGTTTGGAAATGCATCCAACAAATCCCTTGCACGTGTCAAAATTCTCTTTCAGTAAATCTCTTGCATTCATCAAAGAAATCCTCAAGACGATTTAAATAATTAAAGGCGTGTGGACTGATTAACATCTGCTATTCGTTTGAAAGATCTGGCTGACGAGCCTTTGAGAGTCAATTTTTAAAATTTTTTTTAGCTTTCTTTAATAAAATTTCTCTATGGCTTGTCTTTTTACTTCCTTCTCTTATTTCCCTCCTTTCTTTTGAAAACTCCTTTTTATTTTCTCTTTTTTTAAAACTCCTTTGAATTCATAGTTTAAATTGTTTGAGGTTTGTCCCCATTGATTTTGTACATCTCTCGGGGGAAAGTTTCCTCCGGATTTTGGGAAATTTTCGGCTCTCGATTTGGGAATTTTCCGTTTAAAAGCTTCAAAGCGAGTAATACAGAAATACACGTTCAGATGTCAAAATTTGTAGATAGCTTTGGAAAATTAGACAACATTAGCGAAGGCATGTTTTATTGTACTGGTGAGGGCAGATCAATACACACTGTCAAAATTAGGGACTCCGTCGCAATTGCCCACTAGCCTGACTCATCTAAGAAATAAAAATAAAAAAGGACAAAATAAAGAAGAAGAAGAAGAAGAAGAAGAAGAAAACAAAGTAAAGAAGAACAGAAAAGAAGTTTGTGTGATGTAACTACAGAATGTGACAACAAAATTATCATGTTACCTTTCAGAAGAAAAAGGATGCCAGGTCGGCAATTTTATGCCGCAGAACAAGCGGTGAAGACAGGAGCTAAAACCGAAGCGAACACACTTTCTGTTTCAAAATTTTAAAAGTTTCAAAAGTTTCAAAAGTTAATTCTGTCTAAATGAGCCTTTTTTCTCAAGTCCAATACAAATGACAGGATCTTTCTAGGTATAGCAGGGATGAAATTATCCCATGATGCATCACAAAATGCATATATTCAAATCTGGGCAATTGCTATGCAAGTCCAAAGACATATAGCAGGTTTATTTTTACACAGAAACTTTAGTATTTATATAGGGGAAGAAAATTCAGAGCCTTCAAAATTTTACTATGTACACATGTGGTATAGCATCACAAAATACATATATGCAAAACTTGGGCAAACTGCTATACAAGTCTAAAGACGTATAGCAGGTTTTTTTTTTAACACAGAAACTATAGTATTTATATAAGAGAAAAGAATACAGAGCCTTCAAAATTTTACTAAGTATGTACACATCCCGTATAGCATTACAAAATGCATATATATGCAAAATTTGGGCAAACTGCTATACAAGTCCAAAGACATAGTAGGTTTTTTTTTTTACACAGAAACTATAGTATTTATATAGGGGAAGAAAATTCAGAGCCTTCAAAATTTTGCTATGTACACAAACTTTGAGCAGTAAATTATGTCCCTGTATAGAGTTAACATAGATATAAAGAAATGAGATAACATTTTCTTCCTTTGCTGCAACTAGTATGAAGATTAACTAACAGTTTATTTGCATCTTTCTCCGGGAGGCAAATTATGGCTTACGGTTCGAATATTCATAAAGGCATATATAAACAAATAAACACGACAATGTTTAAACTGTACTATCACACAGAGTAAATTGGCCTTTTATATGATTAGAATGATAAAGTGACTTTTGTGCTAAAATCTACGTTGGCCATAAAATGTCACGCTCAAAAGTGTGTGCTCAAGAGTCGATCGTGTTTTTTATGACTTTAATACGTTATTAAGCCCGACTTACGGAGACGTTCAGCGTGCATCGAGACAGGCTGCCGTGTGAGATGGCTATATTTAATCATTTTAATTTTAAGGAGTAATGGCAAAGATGAACAGTGTGGGGACAGGGTGCATTCTACCAGCCCCCCTTTTGTCCTCTACGGCTGGTCGTCTTGGGAACGCAACGAATAACAAGGCCTTTCGTTGTATTTTATCATTCAAAATCTAGGACTTGGGGACTGGAGTGTAGATGCAATGTAGGTCACCTTCATCGATCTCGTCAAAGAATCAAATCGGAAATCGTACACATCTCAGACGGCTGTTATCCGTTACCTATTCACACGTTTCCTTATCGGTCGACATCCTGCACGACACCCCTTTTTTTAACTCTGTTGCATTTTGAATTCAAAAATATATCATAGCCCAAAAACAAAATCTGTTTGATGTAATCTCGAGTTCGGACAGAAAAAGACGCACGGAGAAACCGTCGTCGTTTAGAAGTATCAAATTTATTCTAATTTCTCTTTGTCTTTGTCTTTCGTCTTCTTTCTTTTTTCTTTCATTTCGTGCCCTAGAGGTAATAAATGTAGAAAAAGCTTGAAAAGGATACAATACCGATCGCATTACTTTTTAATACAGCTTTCGGAGTTTATTTTTTTAAAGACTTTTCACCAAAACTACTAAAACCCTGAAAAATATGCAAAAGGCTGCTTTAAGACCCAAATGATTAGATTTTAATTGCAGTGTTGTGATACCTCTCTTGAGGTATGTTGTTGTCAGGCGAAGATAAGTGGACGATATAAAAGCAGGACAGATTTTGAGAAGATATGACTGTAACTATTTACAGATCAGTAGGATTGCTTCATAAAACAAGAATTTTTATTTTTCGAGAATTGCTCGTTTCACACAGTAGGGTACTCAATGTCACCTGCACACTCTGGATAACATGAGAGGTGTAGTTTATAAATGATAGGTAAGATTGAAGTACAAGTACAGATATGTGTACGAGTATGTGTACAAATATGTGTACAGGTATGAGTACAAATATGTGTACAAGTATAAGTACAGGTATGAGTACTAATATGTGTACAAATATGTGTACAGGTATGAGTATCAGTATGTGTACAAGTATAAGTACAGGTAATGAGTACAAATATGTGTACAAGTATTAGTACTAATATGATTATATTAGATGTGAGTACAAACGTGTGTACAGGTATGAGTACCAGTATGTGTACAAGTATAAGTATAGGTATTAGTACAAATTTGTGTACAAGTATAAGTGCTGTTATGAGTACAAGCATGTTTACAAGTATGAGTACAAATTTGATTATAGGTGTGAGTACAACGTGTGTACAGGTATGAGTACCAGTATGTGTACAAGTATAAGTACAGGTATGAGTACAAGCATTTGTACAAGTATGAGTACAAATATGATTATAGGTATGTGTACAACATGTGTACAGGTATGAGTACCAGTATGTGTACATGTGTGAGTACAAATATGAGTACCAGTATGATTACAATCAGTCCCCAATTGTACCCAATCAGATACTCTTACCAAACCACAGAAATTGGATGCACCCCTTTAATAATATTACTAAGAGATCTTTGTGGTTGTAATTTTTTTTATATTAATTAATTAATTAATTTAAAAAAAGAATTTGTGGTTGTATCTATTTGACTACTGAAATTAGGGAGTCATTACCTTTCTCATGTAACACAAACTTGAATATCAAGTTGTATTTGCTTATCAGTAAACAATTGTAGTGTTGTGCTTTAAATCCAGTTAAAACACCCCCCCCTCCTCCATCCCCACATGTGTGGTTAAAAGCAATTAAACTCCAGAAGCCTTGAAGCAGCTTAGTGCATTTCTTCCACGGTTACGAAGAATTTCGCAAAATAGAAGATAGCAATTGCTGAAATTATTGCATGGATATTTCGGTAGCTGAGGTTAACTGCTTACAAAAACAGTTGATGGAAATTTTTCTACATGTGTAGGTCAAAGCCACATCCTCATTTTGCAATATGAAGATGTGAATTTTAGAAATCTTGTGGTGTTTTGTTTTGCATCTGGCAACAACAGAATGAATGATGTCATCACAGCAATGCAGCTGAAAAAGATTTTGTTCATCTTTGTAATTAATATTTATAGTAACTCACTTCTTCACCTGTTGAGAGAAATAGTAACATTAATAATATTTCTAGGTAAAACAGTTACATTTTTATTAAATTCCTAATACATAGAACCTTGACAGTTAAAGTATTCCAATTTCAAAGATTCCAATTTCAACCAGAAGATTATAAAAGGGAAATTAAAGCTTTTTTAAGAACATTTGCATGATGAATTTTTGCATTATGAAATCGCAGACCATCTAAGTCTATGATCCAACCCCGGGAAGAATCGAGGGCTTCAAACCAGTCAAAATAAATTACATTCAATCAACCATAGTGAAAACATATATTTAGAATGGGTTTTCAGCTTTAACAGGGTGGAGTATATTTCTTTTCCATATTAAATGTCACATTTTCTATCACGTACTGAAATATCACTTTGAGACACCCTCCTATTTTTTTAGCAACAAAAGTAGGGTGTATTCATCAATTCATCAACGAGTCCATTGAATCCACAAACTTTTGTCACATTTTATATATCACAGTTAATCTTATGCAAGAAAAAAGGCAAAAGCTTCAAATTTATTTTTTTACTATTCACGTCATGCATGATTTGAAATATACAGTAGCATGACTACTTGACTATATCCAAGCTAATGAATTTTATATGCAATGTGACTTTTTACGGATTTTTCAAATCAACTCGGACAACTGCTCGAAATAAATTCGAAGAAACATAAAAATCTGTCAAATGTATGGTTAATCATGGCTACGGTGACCGGTACAAATTGCAGAGAACGTGGCTTCCCGCGAAGACAGGTACACGAAACTAAACCTTGAGTTTCTGACAGTTGGGATCTAGTAACGTCGTATTTCTATAAAATCACTCGATAATTACAATTTTGTTATGTCAATCACCTGTCCTTTGCTTGTCAAATTTGTCTCGCTTCATTAAATTTGCCGCTCCTTTGTGGTAAAGATATGACATAAGACATCAAATAAGAGACCTTCCATCTCTGTCTAGTTTCATATTTGTCAGAAGGCAATTTCCTTTACTTTTCAGTTTCTCTACTGTTTTTAAATGTTTTTATCGTTCTTTTCTGGGATGGTCTTTCGTCTTTTGCTGCTGCTAACCGCGGGGAACACTTAGAACGGTTTACGATTAGTAAAATTTGCTTAGTGCTCTCAGATGGGGGACGAGCGTTGGAGCAGAATAGTGATCCAACCTGTCATAATTTAATTACTGTATGTGTGTTTCTGGTAGTTGTAGCTCTTGGCTTATATAGTACGGCCAGATCTCGGAAACCTTAGGCCTGTGAGGGATGTACCTTTGAGACCGAGGTTTGTGTTTTACGCTGACGTTTTTCACGAACCAGGTTACATATTTATGACCAAAAATATGGTTCTGTCGTAAAAACTAAACGCATTGTCAACTATTGTTATGCCCAAAATTCACTAGAAACTCACTTACCAACAATGTTTCCAATATTAGTTTAAAGTATAGTCAATCTGTCATATGTATCGTTGTGCTCTTCCTACTCCTAGGCTAGGCTAGGATTGGTAACATAATGATGCCAATATCTTTAAATAATATTGCTCTTTAGCCTGTCCCATCCCATCCGTTTGGCATATATAATTAGTTATGTTACAAATTACATGTGTATGTGATTTGGCAGTGCCTTACATGATACTTGTACAGTACTGCGTTAACAATAACTTTAGTGCACTTTAGTACTGTAGCTAAAACATTAACATTAGGGCTAGGCCGCCTTTGGTGCCATTTTTTAGTTTTGACAAGATATCTTTGAAAGTTGGAATTCTAATAATTCTAATGGTTCATTAGCGAATAATATTAAAACCATCCTTGCATTACAAATAAATGTCAAAATTAGTGGGCTAGACATCGGTAATCTTACAGTATGACTCATCTGTTCAATTTAAATTATCAAAATTTGCAAAAGACAATTTATTATAGTCAGGTTTGTTACGACAGGAATTTTAAAGTTACGACCAATTTTGTTCGGTCCGTTGTGGAAAAAACAATTGGCCCAAAAAGTTACGACCGTTTTTTTGTGGACAAAACTAGGGGGGAAAGGAATATTTCTATGGGGGGACAAAAAATATAACACTGATATGGGGGAGGGACCTAAGGGGAAGGGTTTCCTCTCCCCTTTGGGAATATTTCTACAAGTAAAGTGATTTAGACGCAAACAAATGGTACTATCATTTGACAATTTTTTTCACATTAATGCGTCGCATTGGAAGCTGTTTCTAATACATATAGTTTGGATATGAAGCAGATCTGATTGGGGGCAAGGGGAAATCTGGGGGAAATGGCTCCCTCATGCCCCCCTCACCCATAGCGCTGTCATTTCAGAGAGCACATAGTTTAATCTTGAATAATTTGGCTAAAGTCTAGTATAAATATGTAACTTGTAATTTTATATATTTTTTATTTTGTTCCCCATTTGGACAGAATGCTCAGTGTTCAAACAAAGTATACGGCATTTTCTTCTACATTGAGTTTCATGAATGACTTCTTAAGAGTTTCTTATAGGAACTATCCTATTTTAAAAGGCATTTTCGGAAGGGGTTTAAGTTGATTGCCTTTTAGCAAAATACAGCCTTTTCTTCTACATTGAGTTTCGTTAATGACCTCTTAATAGTTCCTTATAGGAACTATCCTATTTTAAAAAGTGTTTTCGGAAGGGGTATTAAGTTGATTGCCTTTTAGCAAAAATTGATGGAAATATTATTCTATTCATCATTTATGTCAAAACCACGTCCTTGTAGCATTTTGTATTTCAAAGGCAGTAATTTTTTTCAAAATTTGGTGCAATTTTTTGAAATATCTATGAAAAATCTAAATAAAAGATCAATTGAGAACGTTGCTAAAAGTTACCTAGATTTAAAAGCAAAGTTGGTATTTGTCAATAAGCTCAGAACCAGCAACTTTAACCTTCTCTGGCCACGTTTGATACAAAGCCATGACACTCTAGTTAAGGTTTAAGGGTTTTCTTCCTTCATATTTAAGGGTTTGTATTTGTATAAAGACAGATGATACAAAATGAAATGAAGTTTGAAATAATGATTGAAGAGTGGAACCGAGTACCATCGTATGGTGGAGGGTAATCTTGAAAACAATCTTTGAGGTCAAAATTTTTACCAGCGATATAATGTGACCAGTTCATTAAACACCTTTGTGTCACAGACCTAAGTCCGTATCACTCGACCACAGTGATTCTACTGGTGTGTGAATGTGTGTAAACTGGCTTTGTATAACTGTCAATATATATATATTATACAGTATATATTATTGCTGATAGTTGACTCTTTCTTTTGTAGTCGATTAATGGGATAGCTCTTCTCGTGATTACTGTGATTACTCGGTGTACAGTTATGACGTCATCACTGTCGTTTTTTACAATGCAGAAATAATCAATAGTAATCTTTCTCCATGGTGCACTGTCTTTATTTGTTCTTGCATGTCTTAACGTGTGGTGTCTAAATCATGTTAAATTATCTCCCAAAGAAAAATTGTGAACATCTTTCAATCTACGTTTCTTAAAATCCTTCATAGTAAATCAAAAACTTTTGAATTAATCTATGAGGCTACTACAACTAGCTAGCACTAATAAAAGCTAACGTGCAAATGATGAATAGATGTAACACCTTTTAGCGGTGTGATGATTAGTATGCAAGAGTTTCTGTAGATGGACGTTCAACGTTCTAGGCTAGGCTCTAGCCTAGCGCGACAGCAGGCACATATTTTGCATATTGAAATGAAACTACACCACAATCAACACACTCTATCAGACATCCGATAAATGTGAACCTGGCCAGTAATGAAGAAAATGTATACCTGTTTGAAGAAATGACAAATACTTTGGCAATCGTAAAAGATTAATAAGTTACGAATTTGCGATTATGTGCAAATGATTAAGCATTGCTAGGACTAAAATGTTGCACTGCAGAACAAGCATGAATCTAATTGGAGCAGGTGCTTGCCGATTTTTAGCACAGCACAGTGCTAGTGTAGCGTTGTGAGAACCTATATCCCTAATGCAATATTAACTATATCAATATTAATAATATAAATTAATAAATATTAATTATTAATATTATATATATTAATAATATTCTATACGTATTGCAATATTCTTGACATATCTTAATAAGTGAAACAAATTTTAATGAAAGTAGTTGAAGCAATGGAGATTGTTTTTTCTTTCCTTAAAGCAATAGAGATTTTTTTTGCTTTCTTTTGAAGCAATCATAACAGCTAAGCTCTAATATCCATATGACATGTTTGATTTTGTTAAAAAAAAATTACAGACATCCATCATCCATCTGACTGCAATAAAATTAAATATGAAAAATCATAGAGAAGTGTTTCCATCCACATATAGCTTCTAGATATGTGTTTTGAAAATTTAATGGATTAGGGTGCAAAACTGAACCAAACTGTGTGATCTACACAATCCTGCTTAAATTTATGTAGCAAAATGAGTTTAATAGCTTGATTGAAAAAAAAAAAAAGAAAAAAAATGGCATGAGCTAAAACAGGTTGGAAGGGAAGATAACGTGTGCTATGATAATTTATCTATTTCTCCTTTCGGAAGAGAGTTTAAACAACCCAAGTTTATAAGTAATTCAAACAAAAGCTGACATTTGGAATACATACAGTAGTTAATTTGACTCTTTGTTTCAGAAGCGAGTGTTCAATAATTTAAGCAACCTTCTTTCTAACACTGACATTATTAAGTTCTAACTTGTAATGTATGGCGTCTTCTGACGTATAAAGAAATCAGTGTGAAAATTATATATGTTTATTTCATTTCGTTCTACAATATTTAGACTCATATGTAATTGATTAAGTCATAGATGTCTGCGACATGCATACAGCAGTTGTGAGAAGAAGTGTTCTAAGAAGCCTTGTGGCTTCAATAAACAAAGTAGAAGAACACACTTCCATACCGTGAAGGAAGGAAATAAACTTAGGAAGCGACGAAAAGAGCATGAAACAACACGATATGCATACATTTGTATGAGAAATACAAGAACACAAAAACTATGAGATGGTTAATATAACCAACACTTAAAACTTGTCGGGATAACTATATAACTGCATTACTGTCTTACTGACTCAGTAATAATTCTTTAGGTTTTTGAGACCCTGTCGCTTCAGCTTTTAAACATGTATATTAATTGTATTTTACCTACAGTAGGTCTCCAAAATTAACTTAATAAAGTTGATGATCTCCAGATCCGGTCCATTTTTACAGCTGTCCTGGGGCCAACTATGTCACTAGCCCCCCTTCCCCACTCCCCCTCCCACCCCTTGGACTCTTCATGTATCGTAACCTTGGCAAATATTATGCAAATTTTTATCTCATGTTTTCTCGAGACACCTCCATATTCTCACAGGTCCCCTAGGGAACTATTGACCTCTGTTACCAGAGATATATTCCCCTTACTTCCCTCCCCCCCCCCCCCCCCACTCTCCCCTGCTCTTGCCAGGCCTTCACATTGAGTATTCTACAAAACTGTGTTTGAAGCTGTTTCCTGTCACATCATACAAATTGATTCTGCCATTTTTTTCAGACAAAAAGTAGTTATTAGAACTGTTAATGTGGCGCACTGCACTACTGTAGCTATATATTAACCTTAATATGTACGTGAGTAAATCCATGAGTACCTTGTCATCAACTCATTGACTTGGAAGTTGCATATATTTGTTACTTGCGGTGAGCAATTGATGAATAAACTGTTGTGGTTAGACATCAAGCCATTCGGAATGATGATGGCAAGTTGACTTTACTCCTCGCTTACCTGTCTCCCCACAACTGACTGCATCATTCAAAGTGTGTGATTCATGCTCTTTACATGTTGGAAAAATTCCATCTTGGAATATCCATCTCAGAGAGTCACACCTTTTGTAACCTATCAGGTTTCCTTACAAGGATCTACAATTTGCCATCTTTAAATCAATTCCTCCATATGGATATTGGACAAGTATCCTCTTATTTTTGGGGATATGTTCATCCCCTGGGGTTTTTCCCCGTTTGATTGGAATTTTTTTTTTTTCCAGATTCCTAGATCAGGTAGTGATTTGGAGATTTTCAAATAAAATAATCTCACAAAATTAAAGGCTGTGCTTTTTATAGCTTGGCTCTTGCACAACTCCCTTGGAAAGTTCCATGAGCCAAATCACAGTCTTATATGTCTTGAACGTACTTGATTCCTCCCTTAATTCCCATCTCCTATACATACACACAGTAAGTTTGTCCACGTGTAGCCGATTGCAGCAGTCTTGTGTATTAGTCTGCCTATCAGAATTCTCAGATGGCAGGCTAAGTATGTGATCCCATCCCTTTCCGTGAAATTGTAAAGGTTCCTGACGAGCGGGTACTACTATACTAATCCAGAAAGCATTACTCTACGTCGGTGTGTGTCTGTCTGTTTTTTTATGAGGCTCTCTCAAAACTTTCCTCTTAGAAACCTCCAAATTTTCATAAAATTTCTGCCTAACAGAGGTCGCACATACCTCCCTTTGCATACCTGTGCGTACCTTTAGGTTTGTTGTTACTGGTCAGTAGACAGTAGGACAATACATGAACACCAAAAACCTGCAGGCCATAGGTTAAAAATAAGTCACTTTGTGACAGATAGAGTACGTGACTCTGTAACAGGTTACATAGCCTCGGAAGAAGATCCCTGCTAGGATCGTATAAACCTCAGGCCCTCTTAACTATTAACACGGTACATATTATTCCCTTGTCTTTGAGGCCTGGTTGTGTATGATCTCTTGAATTCTGAAATCTTTTAAAAACAGGTTTTTGAACAGACTTTTGAACACTTTAACTTCAATGTAGCTTGTTATTTGATGGTTAGTTTGGTTTTCTCTCTGGAAAATCTAACTTTCAGGTTCGACTCGTACTCACCATAGCTCTCTCATCTTCTGTCCAAGAAGGTCACTTTGTCTGTGGTGCTTTCTTAGATCTTTGGAAACATTTGGAATGCCCCAAGGGCATCATAATGGTCTTTCCAAACCTTGAAAGATATGGTGCAAGACCGCTTCCAGCAATGGTTCAGAAAACGATATAAACGGCCGTGCTTGCCTCCTCACCTAAAAACTGTTGTCTGTGGCATGCCACTGAGTTCCTTCCTCTTCTTCTTCTTCTTCTTCTTCTTTTTCTTCTGCTTTTTATCATTCGTTATGACCATCGTTCATCGTGAGATAAGATTCCATGATCTCGTTACCATAACGACACCAGTCTGTCTAATACTATGCAAAGTGTATCTCTACCCGATTTGAAGGTTATCAAACTTTCCCTCAATGTAAAAGTTTTAGTTTTAGCGAAAGGCTCTCTACTTGTAACAAATAGTCCATCACATCAATTTGCAACTTGCAAATAAAATGTTAATATCAACGTATCAGGTTCCCCTCATGTTTGCTAAATGCTTAGTTGTTTATTTTGTATGTTTTAACAAAACTTTTTCAGGACCAGATTGATTTTGTGTGCATGCGAAGTTTCAACACGACAAGTTGGTATCTCAAACCATCTGAGATTTCACCTCACCTAAACTAGGTCATAGGGACCTAAGTAGTTAATGAACAGTCCCAGCCAAGAATTTTTATTTTCTATATTATATAGGCAGTTCTTGACTTGCTTTAAATAACACTTTATTGTAGTTATATCCACGATTGAATAAGCATAAAAACACATTTCTGTGATTTCTCTGCTAATACTCTGGGGGAGGGGGGAGGGTTACAAACGGTAACTGCCAAAGTGAGTTTTCATGGGATGTTGTTATGTACACCCCCCATTGCTGTGTGTTGTTAACTATATATAAGATACAAAGTCAACAAAAGTATTTCCAGATTTTACACAGGATGTCATTTATTTTTTGTTGTACGTTCCTGAAAATATCTTCTGGATGTGAAAAGTCAAACTTGTTTGTGTTTAGTCTCACAGGTTGTCTGTATTGCCCCCCAGGGACCTCAGCTTTTAGCATTCAAAAACTTCAATTTAAGCTGTTCAAGCAAGGAGTATTTTCTGCGGAGAGGTTCTAATCCTGCAAAACCGTGGTTCATTCATTCCTTTGTGCAATCATGCATTCATCCATGCATTGATTCATTCGCTAATTCATTTATTCCTTCACTAATTAATTAATTCATTCATGACTTCATCCATTGATTGATTCATTTATTCATATCCAGTAAGTGGCCAAAAGGTGGACATGTATTTCAGGCTAGCCATTATATTAAGCTTGATGTGTAGGTCCAATGATTTATGATAATTATTATGTCGACAAAATATCTTTTAATTCTTACTCTGCAATTACAGTTAATAAACTACTTCACAGCAGTTCTTAATATTAAACCTACAAGCTGTTTGTATTTAACCAAACCCAAAGAGTTGGAAACCATAAGAAGACTGTCTCCTTTGGTGGAAAGATATTTCTCCTACATTTTAGCACGCCACAAATGCTAGAAGTCTTCATAAGTGATTTCCTGGAGACGTCGATCTTCCAATTAAATCAGTCCCACCCAACTGAGGATTCATATAAAAACTAGACAAATTTAATATCTCAGTGTGGATAAACTTTTAGAGCAGCAGAAATATTCTTGTTGGAATTTGAGCATTGGTGACCATATCCTGACTAACTAGCATATCTGGGGTTTTCCCCCGTTTGAGTGGATTTTGTTTCGTTTTTTTCCCCAGATTCCCAGATCAGGTTGTAGTGATTTGGAGATTTTCAAATATAATAATCTCACAAAATTTAAGGCTGTGCTTTGTATAGCTTGGCTCTTGCACAACTTCCTTGGAAAGTTCCATGAGCCTAATCACAGTCTTATATGTCTTGAACGTACTTGATTCCTCTCTTAATACCCTTGTTCTATACATACACACTCCGAACTACAGAATCCCAGAAACCGGTTCCCTCTCCCGCCTTCTCAAAGTTCCCTGCCTTCTCAAAGGTCCCGCCCTCTCAAAGGTCCCCACCCTCTCAAATGTCTAATGCCCTCTCAAAGGTCTCCCCCCATCTCAAAGGTTGCCCCCCCCATCTCAAAGGTCCCTGCCCTCTCAAAGCCAAGCACACACAGAAAGAACACAGACACCTTTGTCAATAATGAAAAGTATGAACCTTTATTAAGTTTAACTGTTCCTCCATGATCATCACAGGATAGGGTTTTAAAGCTTCTGTTTGGCTTCCTCATCCTTAGGAACTGCTAACTTAACTACTTGTTAATGTTCCTTCTCCCCCCCCCCCCTTTTCCCCAAATCCCTTTCCTGTTAACAGATGGGGGAAAGATTCAGTGGGGGGAGTAGGCTAATTATGATCTGACTCATGGTGCTGTTTGTCAATGGTAGGATGGGATCTCCTTTGTAATTATCTGCTGTTATTGTTTCTCACACTGATGTGGATTTATCTCTTTATTACTGAAATGATTGATTGATTGAAAATAGAATTGGATTGCACTGAACTGAAGGTTAAAAAATATGATAATAATTTAAGCTGTGTAGTATGTAGTGCGAGCTAATTTCATGCCATCTAAACTAGGTCATGGGGACATTTAAGCAGTTAATGAACAGTTCCAGCCAAGAATTTTTATTTTCTGTATTATATAGTCAGTTCTTGTCTTGCTTTAAATAACACTTTATTGTAGTTATATCCACGATTGAATAAGCATAAAAACACATTTCTGTGATTTCTCTGCTAACACTCTGGGGGAGGGGGGAGGGTTACAAACGGTAACTGCCAAAGTGAGTTTTCATGGGATGTTGTTATGTACACCCCCCGTTGCTGTGTTGTGTTAATTATATATAAGATACAATGTCAACAAAAATATTTCGAGATTTTACCCAGGATGTCATTTATTTTTTGTTGTACGCTCCTGAAAATATCTTCTGGATGTGAAATGTCAAACTTGTTTGTGTTTAGTTTCACAGGTTTGTCTGTATTGCCCACCAGGGGCCCTCAACTTTTAGCATACAAAAATCTTCAATTTAAGCTGTTCAAGCAAAGAGTATTTTCTGCGGAGAGGTTCTAATCCTCCAAAATCGTGGTTCATTCATTCCTTTGTGCAATCATGCATTCATCCATGCATTGATTCATTCGCTAATTCATTTATTCCTTCACTAATTAATTAATTCATTCATGACTTCATCCATTGATTGATTCATTTATTCATATCCAGTAAGTGGCCAAAAGGTGGACATGTATTTCAGGCTAGCCATTATATTAAGCTTGATGTGTAGGTCCAATGATTTATGATAATTATTATGTCGACAAAATATCTTTTAATTCTTACTCTGCAATTACAGTTAATAAACTACTTCACAGCAGTTCTTAATATTAAACCTACAAGCTGTTTGTATTTAACCAAACCCAAAGAGTTGGAAACCATAAGAAGACTGTCT
>JAIPMN010003388.1:0-11264 GCA_020650975.1 Apostichopus californicus | reverse complement strand
ACAATAAAACAAATAGTACTAGTACCAACTAGATAGCACAGGAAACAATCAAATAAATAGTACTAGTACCAACTAGATAGCACAGGAAACAATAAAATAAATAGTAGTACCAACTAGATAGCACAGGGAATAATACAATAAATAGTACTAGTAACAACTAGATAGCACAGGAAACAATATAATAAATAGTACTAGTACCAACTAGATAGCACAGGAAACAATAAAATAAATAGTACTAGTACCAACTAGATAGCACAGGAAACAATCAAATAAATAGTAGTAGTACCAACTAGATAGCACAGAGAATAATACAATAAATAGTACTAGTACCAACTAGATAGCACAGGAAACAATATAATAAATAGTACTTAGTACCAACTAGATAGCACAGGAAACAATACAATAAATAGTATTAGTACCAACTAGATAGCACAGGGAACAAATAGTACTAGTACCAACTACCGTAGATAGCACAGGAAACAATAAAATAAATAGTACTAGTACCAACTAGATACTGTAGCACAGGGAACAATAAAATAAATAGTATTAGTACCAACTAGATAGCACAGGGAACAATCAAATAAATAG
Source organism: Apostichopus californicus (assembly GCA_020650975.1). Classification (NCBI taxonomy): domain Eukaryota; kingdom Metazoa; phylum Echinodermata; class Holothuroidea; order Aspidochirotida; family Stichopodidae; genus Apostichopus; species Apostichopus californicus. The sequence continues at coordinate 10,676 of JAIPMN010003388.1, read as the reverse complement.
TACTAGTACCAACTAGATAGCACAGGAAACAATAAAATAAATAGTACTAGTACCAACTAGATAGCACAGGGAACAATAAAATAAATAGTAAGTAGTACCAACAAGATAGCACAGGAAACAATAAAATAAATAGTATTAGTACCAACTAGATAGCACAGGAAACAATACAATAAATAGTAGTAGTACCAACTAGATAGCAGAGGAAACAATAAAATAAATAGTAGTAGTATCAACTAGATAGCACAGGAAACAATAAAATAAATAGTACTAGTACCAACTAGATAGCACAGGGAACAATCAAATAAATAGTACTAGTACCAACTAGATAGCACAGGAAACAATACAATAAATAGTAGTAGTACCAACTAGATAGCACAGGGAACAATACAATAAATAGTACTAGTACCAACTAGATAGCACAGGAAACAATACAATAAATAGTACTAGCACCAACTAGATAGCACAGGGAACAATCAAATAAATAGTACTAGTACCAACTAGATAGCACAGGGAACAATCAAATAAATAGTACTAGTACCAACTAGATAGCACAGGAAACAATACAATAAATAGTATTAGTACCAACTAGATAGCACAGGGAACAAATAGTACTAGTACCAACTAGATAGCACAGGAAACAATACAATAAATAGTACTAGTACAAACTAGATAGCACTGGGAACAATAAAATAAATAGTAATAGTATCAACTAGATAGCACAGGAAACAATCAAATAAATAGTACTAGTACCAACTAGATAGCACAGGGAACAATACAATAAATAGTACTAGTACAAACTAGATAGCACAGGAAACAATCAAATAAATAGTACTAGTACCAACTAGATAGCACAGGGAACAATGTTCCATGCAAAGAGAGAATCTTACTCACTGTCTCAAATGAAGCCACCACGTAAAATGTCATCAAGTTGTCCACAAAGTAGAGGAAACCCGGAATACTCCAAGGCCATAGTATAAATAAATCTTCGCAAGAAAATGATTGAAAATATTGTTTCATATTTTTTTCTGAAATGAAAGGAAAAAAAGAGATCCTTGGTTAATCGTGTCAGTTGTCATCGTTTAAGAAGCAGCAAACTCAGCATTGTAATTTATTTCCTCATCTAGTTCTTACATAGAATTCTACAAAATATGTAAATAACAAATATCAAAGACAAACAGAGAACAAAACATTGGGTATATAGTCTAGACTGATTTCCAGTAGTCAAAAGACTGGCTTTGAAGGAGAACACATAAGAACTGTTAGGGAAGGCCAGTGCCAGTACTACAGATATAAAGATGAAATCTTAACCACAAATCCAACAGGGTTAGCGATTCCTTCTCACCTCTTTAAATGAGTTTATTTAATGCAATACTGAAGACTAGGTGTTCAAGACATGATCATTGCTGACTTAACATGATGATCTGTCAGGTTCTTTAGACTTAAGAAGGACATTCATGCAAGTTTTAGGTATGGAGATATCATGTTTAAAAAGTTTTAAAATTTGGCCCCTGTTGACCTCAAATGACATTGAACCTCTGTGGGAAACTAATACTGTAACTATACTACAGAGGACATGCATATTAATTATGAAGTTCATTCAAGCTTTGCTTTACAGTTGTTTAAAAGTGTTTCAAAGATTGACCTATGTTAACTGCAAATGACCTTTGACATCCGACAATTTCAATATGATGCTTGAGCTTATTGTACTTACTGAGAGAGATTTAACTATCAAGTATGAAGTTCATCCTAGCTTTAGTTTGGAGATAATGGTGGTTACAATATTTTCAGACTTTGGCCACTGTTGACTTCAAGTAAAATTTGACCTCCATGATAAACTATTCACTTCTTCTTCTCACCAACCAGAACAAACAAAGTATAATGTTCTTGACCTTTTGTTAACATCAGCACCCTTTAACCTCTATGAAAAGCCTAACCCTATGAAAAACAATGGCCCTTGTACTCACTCAGGTCTATCTAGATACCAAGTATGAAATTATGTTAACATACCAAGGATATCAAATGCATACCAAGGACATCAAACAGGACATCAACATCAAACATGTTAACATACCAAGGATATCAAATGCATACACACAGAAACACAAACACACATGCTATGGCATAGATCCCCTTTGCCTCCAGCAAGGAATAAAATATAATGATGATTGGTTTGCAACTGACTTTGCTAATTAATATGAGTTTTAAATATTTATTCATAATCAACATTGGATATAATATCTAGCTGTGGAATTTAGCACAAAAGATAGATTTTATGACTGGTATATCGTAACCACTAGATTTTATAAGTGTATGCTTGAAGAACCACTGCTGCAATGAAGACCATACTACGTTACAAGCATTTCATTAAATTCTCTTCAGACAGATAAATAGTCTACCAGGCAATAATGAAATCTAGCCAATGATGCAGAAACAACTTATATCTATCAAAGGAGGAAATCAATGCTACAAAAAAGCTATAGCTGTACAGTTTATCATGATGCAGGTACTGCAATACTGTACAACCAAGCTTATAGTATAATGCACACAATGTCTATGCATGCACAGAATAGCTCAAGAATACACCATTAGCTTAAATGTGAATAGATTATTACAATGACCACAGAGGGAGGATGATGGGCCATGTTACTGTCCCTCCCCTTCCATTAATCTTGCAGCAATGAGTTTTACTAGTGCAAGGTGCAGCAATGATTTTTATTAGTGCAAGGTGCAGTAATTTCAGATATAATGAATACTTTCAGAAAGTCCCTACGGTGTTGTTTGAAAAATCCAAAGATTGAAATAATTCTCGAAAATGACAAGATGCACACTCATTGCAGCAGGCGGTACTAAACTTTGCATGCATGGAACATTTGGGACAAATGTTGGTGCCAAATGGAATTATGCTGAATAGCAGTTGATTCAATCTTTCCAGTCAAGAAGTGATCAATTAATGATTTCATATTAAAAGTATTGTAGCATGTGCAACACAAGAGAAAGGTGAGGAGTGGGTGGGGATACAAGAGAAAGGTGAGGGGGTGGGGTGGGGATAAAAGAGAAAGGTGAGGGGGTGGGGTGGGGATACAAGAGAAAGGTGAGGGGTGGGGTGGGGATAAAAGAGAAAGGTGAGGGGGTGGGGTGGGGATCTTCTACAGAAAGTAAAGACATAAAACCTTTACATTTTAAAGTATATTTGTAAGGACTTTTTTTTATTTTAATTGGATAGTTCTTTGAACCCCAATTTAGACAATAATGCTTTTTCAAGAACTGTTTTTAAACTTTCCTAGTAGTTCTGTTCTGGACTAACATAATGCTATTCTGTTATATTCAAACTTGTTAACTAGATACAATTTAAATTCAGGCTATAACTGAACCCAAAAGTGATAAATTATAGAAACACAGCAAAACATTGTGCAATTAAAGGTCTAAACATTCTCTTCTGTTAATAACTCACCCCCCCCCCCCTTTTCTTACAAGTTGACAGTTCAGTACAGACTTGGTTGAAGAGTATACATCTATTATCCTTTACACTATGTCTACATTGAAGAGGCACTCCTATTGAGGCTGCAGCAGCAAATCAAACACATAGTAAACCAACTTTGACATGTCTAGAACCTCACGAACACACACAAGGAAAACAAAGTTATACAATGAGCACTTGAGGTGGAAGTTGAACAATCACATATAAAAAAGCAAGATAAGATTTACAGAGCATTTGGTGAACAGTTTTACCTGTCAAACAAGTTATCAGGCTTAAAAAGCAAACTGGTTGTGTTTGGTACAACCAAATATCTCTTGCTTTTAGCATTGCAAAAAACCACACACAGCTCCAAAGTGTTATACTAGTTAACCTGAAAAATCTTAAAGGATTGGGTCATGTGGTGAAACAGTTGACAGGGTTACTCTGCTAACATCCAATTGAATCAATACTGAGCTCACTGAACAATGACTTTTCAAACTTTTAACTTAATGACTCCACTATTGTTCAAAGCTGGACATTAGCCAGTGATAGAATATAGTGGGTCCAATTTGTAGCCCAGAGGGGAGGGGTCTTATTGGAGGGGTAAGACATTTTTAACATGTACATCATTTGAGTCCCAAATGATCCTTTCCTTACCTTTATATATCTTGTTTATTGAGAAAGTAGAACAGACTAGGAGTTTAAGAGCTTCAGAAAATACCACAACAGTTGCAGGTAAATAGTCAAACTGATTACCTGATGATAAAAGATCAAATTAAAATATGTTTGACTCAGTCAATTCATCTCCAAGTTGCTCAAATCAAACAGAATTGGACCGATGCATCTATCTATAGTAAAACCAAACAGCGAGATGCAGAAACACTAACAGCAATTTTCGTCACAAAAAATAATAATGATCAAATAAATGAGGCTGTATTAAGTTGCGTACAGAAGGACAACAATATGCTTTTGTACAGAGTTAACTCAAGCATAACAAAAATCCTTCAAAACTTGTATAAATTTGGTAAATTGTGGTCCAAACAATGATCATTATTATCCCCAAACTTGTAAATTTCACCTACTTTAAAAGCAGTTTTATCAGTTAAAGTTGTATTTGGTGATATTGTAATCACGTTGGATCCAATAAACAACTTGCAATAACACAACACATATTTTTGCACATTTCACTGAACATTATGTAATTTAAATAGTCTTAATAATAAAGCAATTAACCCCAAAACATATTATTTTCATCAAATAAAAAGCTACAAATTGCAAATTACCATATGGTAGTGGCTGCTCATTGTAACATATCCACCAAAAATGTCACAAAGGTGAACAGCTAATTTATAAAATAATCCATTCATGGATATTCAGCATGTTACTGTAAGGACTTTGAAGCAGTGTTATCACCAGACATTTTCCCCCTTCCCACCCACCACCACCCCAACCCCCACTACCCTTTGCAGAAGCCACTGTTTGACAGGTTTCTCATTCATGGGACAGTACAACATCCCACATGTAATGTTTCTACATGACACAATCTAAACTAAGGACATTAATATTATATTTACTATCCACCACCAGATTTCTATTCCTTTATTCCTGTGAAGCTGGCACATTTATGCCTTACATGACAAAAATTTCACAACTTTGATATGATGATATGAATATTTCCTCCAAATTATACATGGTCAGTCTCAGAATTTAATATTTGTTTCAGTGACATATTTGAGTACAAACTCCCATGTTTCATTCAATTACAGTGTATTCTGACAACCAAAAGTTGCCACATTTTGCTTTAACCATAGACTTTTGTAGACACATAAATTCACATTTAGTTTAGCCAGAAGACCATTTTTGAAGTTGATAAATGAAAAGTAAGTCACAAAGGTTACAAACTACATTGGAGTTTCTTATATTCTCACTCTCTTTATGTTCAGTATTACATAATAATAAGCAGCCATTTTAATTACACTGAATTATAAGATCATTTTCATTTGTAGCAGTTATCACTGGAGAAGTTCAAAAGACAGAAAGTAACAGAAACAACTCACTGTCATTGGACGATAGCTTGGTAAGAAGTATTCTGGATGATGCAAAAGCAACGAATGTCAAACCAAGTAAGACTGTCTTGACTTGAGATGAAAAGTCACTTCCAGCGCTAGCTGGCGCCATGGCAAGCTGGAAAAAAAAACATGTATTATAAAAACCACCCACAGTAACAGGGATACCTTGGTGCAAATTGTTTAAGACATGTTAAAATAGTTTGCTGCCAATTGTCTGCATCAGTATATAAAGTTAACAAATAACATTTACACATTATAATTAAACATAACAAATTCTCCTGAAATCCAATCCCTACTTGTTTATGGGTTGAATTGAATGAAAGTGTTCCAAGGTCTGCAAGGTACTGTGGCTTCTGACCGGCTTGTAACCAAGAGGTCAGTAGTTCCAATCCTGTTGTAGCCATGAACTTCTTTGCTCTTTTCCAAGTTTTACGGTAGCATTGCTGAATTAACCACATCTCCAGTTGAAGTTCATTCAAGCTGTACTATGCAAGAGACACTTTGTGTTTTAATAGGTTATCATAATGGCCTCAAATGACATTGACCATAACAAAAAATAGGGTTCTTGTACTCACTAGGCTAGCTGAATCTATAAGGTTAAACCCCAACTATTAGGTTTGAAGCAATTCACAAATGTTTTCACACTTCAAATATCTAATGACAAATGCAACAGGTCTCTTGAATAATGATGAGGTGACTTGAGGCACAAATTATAAATGGTATGTTGTAGAACACTACAACAAAATGGTATCAGTTCAGATAAGAGTTTTATCACTTTTAATTTTTGAGACTTGACCTTAAACAAAAGAGGGTCATCCATTAAAGTGACTGGACTATTTATTCTAATACAAACCTCAACGGTATAAAATAGCTTCATAGTCTCAATGATTATAATAAATTACAAATCTGTCAAGGAAACATGGTGTTGAATGTCATCCATGGATGCTCTCTTTTTATATGTTCAAAGTTACAAGACATGTTTGAGTTGAGTTACTGGAATTAACATACCAAAGGATTAACATTTAGACCTGCACAGAGGAGCAGACTTCATCATTTCTGAAGCCTTCATGGAGAATTCCAGATTTTTGCATATATTTAAAATGTGAATATCTTGAAAACCTCAAATGCTATAGAAACATTACTAGAATGCAAGTTTTTACTGGCACTGTAACACATGTTACTCGAGACTTAACTTCTATCGAAAGCCAATCTTTAAGAAGGATCTAAATACAACTTATCAAATTCATCCAAGCTTTAACCTGTTAACAAGTTTTCAGAAATGGCTCCACCACACCAATTTCAATAAACATCTTGTGCTCAAGTATGAAGCAACACAAACCTGCACCTTTTGCATAATTATGTTTTAATGCAAGTATCACTGACATACCTGAACACATCTACAACAAGGAAGCAAAAACCTCCAGGTAACATGGTACAAGCACTGTCATATGGACAAAACACAACTACATTTTGGAAGGCTATATTGTGAAACACATCTACCATGATGCCATCACATACCAATCACTATTGTTTGCTCCTGTTGGAGTTCTTAATGAAGGATTTATCTTTACTTTGCAGTTATACCTTCATTATAACACTAGGAAATACTAACAAGACACTGAGATAGAGATATGAACTAGCAGTGCGCTTTTACCTCTTAAAGTCTCACATTGTCAGTGTCACATAATAGTCTGATCACATCTTGTCTGGAGAGTGGTCCTACTGTAGGCCTAATTTTGTTCACCCTTCAAACTATTTGTGTTTTGAGTTTGGAACATAATCAAACTGCCTTCAGATGGAAAGTAACCACGGAGATTGCTTTGACAATAGTAAAGCAGGAATCTGAAACTCTGCGACAGAACATTGGGTTCATGAACAATCAGATCATTAATGTATGATGGAAATTTAACATTCGCACCACATCTCCCCATCCAAAAGGTTCCTTGCTTGCATGATTTGAAGTGACGTTCTTGGTGTTTTGAATAGTTTGTGCATTCTTGGTATCTATTGCACAATTATTCCAGGTGAACAAACTTAGGACTTTAAAAAAACTGAGACACCTTTGGTATATACATTAAAGGGAGTGAAGACTCACGCACAAAGAAACGTCTGATGCCAGTAATCTGATGTAGTTTCGAATGAGGTGTAACAGAAGTGTTAGACACCACCATCGATCCCAGAAAATACACACACAGCTTGCTACTGTCGGTAATGAGACACTAGTGTACAATCAATACATGCAACTAAGGTCAATACCCACAACACAGTGTACATAGCAGCGATGCATGGACATCTCAGGTCCAGATAAAAAAACAAGGTATCACGTTTCATTATTGTCTGCATTTTTTGTAGCGACAAGAAAAAAACTTCACTAGCCAGCAACAGAAAGTTAACTTTTTTCAGAGGGCGGCACACGGTTTGGGGCGAGTCTTCAATGCCTTTAAGTTTAAGCTAGGCCTAGCATATTAGTAGTAGCATGGACACTTCGAATTTCGGACACCTAAGCCTTAAAACACCCCAAAACTATATCTTCTGGTATAAATCACCTGAAAATATACTTGATATGGTGGGAGAAGTGTGTTATATAACGATACACGGCCAAACTTTCTTTCCTGCAAACTGTTTTCACGTTGTATTCCAAGAAGATTCTTCGTGGTTGTGGAACTGGTATTTCTTTGCTAGAGTATTGCGAATTTCGGACACACAGTCCCACAGTGTGGCGCTGGTGATAAAATTGGTGGCGCAATTACTCTTTCAGTAATTATAACAGACTTCATAGATCTCCGTCATTTTATTGACAAATACGTAAGTGTTTACTTGCACACGGGTCATTTTGGAGAGAAAATAACTGTAGCTTCGTACTTTTTGGTGAAATTTGGCTCTTCCTGTAGGTTGTCATGGTGAAATCGTGCATTTCTTAGGGGTGTCCGAAATTCGCAGTGTTCCGAATTTCGCAATACTGACATACTACTAGTGCAGTAGCCCAGTCCATTGTATGGACTGTCTGTTACTTGTATTTGTAAGTCTATACAATTTTCAAACAAATGTTGGTAGTGGTTGCGGCTCGACCACCTGTCAAAATCTGACTCTGAAGTCAAAATATATGAATTATGATACATATGGATTAACTTGGGCCTAGCATACGAATACGAGTAACTGTTAGGTGAAATAACGTTTCTTATAGGCCATTCTATTTATAGTCACTCTAGTGAAATTTACGTTAGGTCTTGGCTAGGCATCTTAGTTCTTACGTTAGGCTGAACCTAACGTTTATTATAGCTTTACCAACTTAGCGCATTCACTAACGAGAACAGTCAACCAACTACTTGATTTTCCTTTGCCAATAAAGTTGCAAAATGAAACCTGCAGATTTGCAGATCAAATTCAGATAGGTTGATCTACTTTTGCTTGAATTAGGTTGCAACAGACAAAATCTGACTGCCCATTTTGTATTGCCGTCTGCCACGGAAACAACAGTAGCAAGGGTGCAGTTGACTAATAATTATATCGTTACCAATATGGCAACAACTGACAACTTTTGATAATACCACTCTACAAAAGAAGGAAGATTTACCAAAAGATCGACAAATTTCAACGGGCCATATCTTGAAAACGACATGCTGTATGATTTTACTTTCTTGTATGTGTTTATTTGGACCATACACAATCATTCTGATGAAATTTCATCTAAATCTGAGAGGTTCACCTGGAAACTTTTTAGAAAATTGGTTGATTTGAGGGGGCATGACCCATATATAGTATACACCAGTAAGGAATTGGGTCGTCATTCTACTACTGTAGTCCAATGTTGGTGAGGCGGTGGCTTTCGACGGGAATGTTTGGCAGAGCCAGACAGCCAGTAAGCAAACGGTATGGAATGGTCTGAAATGTTGATACAATGGTACTTGTTAGACAATTGTTAAACAAACCCGATGTAAGTAGCCTGGTGTAAGACTTACAAGTTGTTGCTTTACATCTAATAATTATTACACACTTGTTACTGGTAGAGGTACAATAGGCGTCAATAACGTTAGGCTTAACTTAGGACTTAACAGTTTCTGTACACTTTTAGAACTTGGTCCGATTGTTTTAAATAGCAGTGCAGCCTAGCTAACCAGGGAGATTAGCAGCTGCCCTGGTATCATACGTTTCAACAGGCGAACACCCTCCAACTGGCCATCTCAAAGTTATCGTAAATTCATGTAGAACTAACCTTCCTAGGCTAGGACCTAAAAATGGGGAAGTGCAGTACTTACTAAACAGCAAACCAACTTTGCAATATAAAAAGCTCAATTGTTGGATCATACACTAACCCCTTCCACTGCAATGTCATACCAAGAAAGCAATGATTTTGTGACTTTAATACATAATTTGCCCAATGTGTAGCCTGTAGGCATGTATGAATTTTTTCAAAGATGAATGAAATCAAGCAAACCAAAGCAATTATTCCTACACTTTGAGTATGTATGTATGTATGTATGTATATGTGATCTTCCCGCAAGCAGGAACTCGCGAAAGAAGCCATGGAGGCTTATAGACTCGCAAGCTGACCGAAGCCAATCTCTCGGCACACATCCATTTAACGTCCATGTCCGGAAGTTGTTATTGAACAACACCCTTGCCAGACGACACACCTTGCTGTCGGCGGGGAATCGAACCGGGGATCTCATGACTGGGAGACGCCGGCGTTAACCACTAGGCTATACACTCCGCTATACACTCCGAGTATCACTCTGATTTGAAAAAGTAAATGCTTGGTCTGTCACTATGATGCAAGTTGCTAAACAATGTGGTGCAGGAGCACTAATACCTCCCCATATGTTTCTTTTAAAGGTGCTGTGAAGAAAAGGGGGCAGGGAAGGTTGCAGGTTGCAAGGTTGCTTCAATTTGTCAGCTTAGTATAGTTTAGTGGAAGATAAGGATCAGGAAGGACATTGTCCCCATCAAGCCCCCATCAAGGATCCTATGAAAAAGTATCTAAACACAGAAACTGTATTGCAATTCTTAAAATATCTGGTCATCCAAAACAAAGTGTGTTTTCTGTGTATGTATTTTCACTCATGGGCTATTCTACTTATTAACCCTACAAGGATTTTTAGTTTACTTCCACTCACCATGTTACTGTATCTTATTTAGCTTTGTGATAAAAA
>JAIPMN010003387.1:0-11257 GCA_020650975.1 Apostichopus californicus | reverse complement strand
AGGTAGGGAAGAACTTGGGTAATATTTTAGTTTGCTGTTTTGTGATGAATACATGTAAACACCCCGATGGACATGTCAAAAGGGTGGCAAAACGGCGACAAAACGCAAAGAAAAAACTGCTTTAAGAAGTTACAACAACTTGCAAGCAAAATACCGATTACAGTAGTATCCCACCCCGCTGAAGAAGGCTAAATGTGGTGGGGGCGGGGAATTCGAGAAACATCTTTTCTGTTGCTGAGATATAAATGTTTGAGTTTAGTCATAAAAAAGAAAAGTACTGATTGTGCAATAACCTATCACGTCACAACATTATGCACCTTAAATTGTCTTTGTTTTCTGTTATAATTGAAAGCGGCTTACTTAACATTTAGAAGGGTAAGGTGACCAGACGTCCCCGATTTTCGGGGACAGTCCCCGATTACAGTGTGCTGTCCCCGATGAACAAGTGTCCCCGAAAATGTCTCCGATTCGTCAAAATGTTCAGGAATTTCGAAAATATTCCACATTATTAGTAAAATAATTGTATAAAAACAAATCAGTCAAGTGTGCAGTCGCAGAACGGAACTTATAACCAGTATTTCAGGTGGGCAAGTGTAAAGTGGGAACACTGTTAAAATGTGCTAGCTCGATCTAGCCTAGCACTCTTTCGACCGTAAAATTGGCAACTACGGCGACACAACCACAATTATATTGTGAGCATGACCACTCACAAGCTCTCAAAGAATCACGTAAAGTAAGTGAATTTCATCTAAGAAAAAGCTACATTTTTGAAAATAAACTTGATTAAAAAAGTGCTTCTAAGTATCACCATTTTACATCTAAGCACCTCTAAGGGGAGGGGGACACCGCCTCTCCTTAGACCCCTCCCCCATATCAGTCACGCAATAAATGTCCCTGGTTCCAGTCAGGAAAATATGGTCACCTTATAGTAGGGCCATATAATTTATTATTTTACAAAAGTCGTACCTATCGACCAACTCTTTTCGCGTTCCATACGCATATGTGATAAATAACTGAATTATGAAACATGCTGTTATGCGTATTATAGTATAATAATGACTCAGATCGTGTCTCGAAAAGTTGGGGATTCGTGGACAACTGTGACATCCACAGGGGGTTCGTGGGGAATAAAGTTTGGGAAACCCTGGTTTAATGTTTAAGCAGGGGGGTCCCTAGTGTGTGCGATAGTCTGTGTATCTAGGGGTATCAATGTATTGTTGGCTGGAAGAGAGTTGGTTCTTGCTTCCGGGGTTTATGTTAACAGGCTGGTGGACATTTTTGTCTCTGAACTTAGTATACGGGGAAGTAACAAGAGACGGATATACCGTGGGGCGGGGTCAGCTCATGTATGTTGCATGTATGTTGAAGCTTTGCGGCTTGATATGTGTCAATGCTATCGGATATATCGTAATTGGTCAGTTATATTGCTATGCGAGTAGCGTTTTTATACATTAATTTGGTATACACTATGAACAAGTTGCCAGGCAGAATCCTTGCCGAATTGTGTAGCGTTTGTCAGAGGCAATGTTTTAGAGGTTATTTTTGGGCTTCTGCAGAAGATATGGATCGGCTTGATGCACTCTGCAGCTGCGCTGCGTAAACTGCTTATGCGGTTGCAAGGCCGTTGCAGCGTAGGGTTCACAGACTGACGCGGTCCATCGTTAGCTACGCTGCGTTGCCTTTGACGAATTCATCATTTGCTGCGCTGCGTTGTCTTTAACGCAATGCGTATAGTTTAGCTCGCTTCTAGGCAACTTTCGCATTACGTGATAGGGTAATTAGTTAATGTACGTTATCCGTGTGTCGTGTTTTAGTCGTTAAGGTATTCCTACTTATATATAGTTATTTCTTTGTCACACTGCGAGAGATGTACGACAGGAACATTGTATATAGACAAATATATATCATACTTATAAATCTCAGGATGCACTGTAAGTGTATTTTATTCAACGGTTATCTCGATCTCTCCCTACCACCCCCACACCTTGCTTACCAACCGGGTACGCTACAACATAACTGGAGCGGACAACGTAACAATATACATTAAATGAGTACTACAAGAGTTCAGATTCACAATGGAGCGCGTCACATGGTTGGTGCGTTGTTTTACGCAATTCTGCATTGAAATAGTTGGTCAAGGTTAACGTATACGACGATGGTTGAGTAATTATTGTGTGTCTCGTCGACAAGTACAAAGTTCTCGTAAAGAGTTCTAGTACTTGATCCAAGCTAAAACTTAGCTAGGCAAGGACTTCATAGTGCGATGACATTATGTGATTTAAGTTCTAAATAGAACCGTTATAGTAGGTTCCGTTTCGTGAGAATATCATTGAACAGTACCCATATTCAAAGTGCGTGTCATAACGAACAATCGTTACTTAAAACAGGACGATTCGAAAAGGCGTTATAAAAGCTTTCACGTCATCAGTGTATACAGTATATAGTAACTGACGTTTCCCTGCTATAGTATATGTAGTATGACCTCTGCCTCGGTTGGATAATTATGAATAGATTTGTTATGTTACTACGTTTACTGAAGAAAGGACCCATATTTGAAATAGTTTTCAAATAAAACTAAACAGTTTATAATGTGACCCAAATACTCAAATCAGAACGCATGGTACATCAGTTGTACGACAGGTTTAACACGGCGATCACGGTAATACATGAAGTAGTGGATGTGGTTCTCCAAATAGCTTTGTACATCGGATTGATGTCTGCACAATTTGGATATATTGACTGGGTTTTTGTAAAGGAATTCCGATACAGCGACATTGTCTTTAGATTAAAAAGGCTTGATATATTGCTATGGCATTGTGTTCATCACCTCTTCCAGAAACAAACAGTTGGAAATCACCTCCCATTCCAGGACCATTCGACACCAATAATTCAAGGATTGAATATAACAATAAAGAACTCCCATATTATTGAAACTAAAGGTCGTTGAGCCAATGTTATTTACACCAGAACAAAGGTCATCCAATTAAACCCTCATTAGGTAAGTAAATAAGGTTAATAGATTGTACTAATAAATGGAGTAATTAAGTGAGGTGGGTATAGTGCAAGACCTGGTGACATAGAGGGAATCCATCACTCCCCCCTACAAACACACAAAGACAGAAACGCTAGACTGTATTTATACCCCAGTTAGTGTCAATCCGATTTGTTCCATGTTAGGTACATGTCATTGTGTGTATGTGACTTGCATTTGCTGTTGATTTTGAACTCTCCTATGTGGTGTGCTTTCTTCTTTGTTTAACAATAAAAATATTCTAATCAAGTAAGGAATTAAAAAAGTAATTCAACGTACCCACCACTTCCTACAGTAAATAGGTCACGTGTCACTAGTCGGATGAGACAGCTATCTACAATTAGAAAACCTGTACTAGCACAAGTACCTCGAAAGTATATTAAGTCAGCATATTGTAATTTGTTCCTCACCACTACCCTAATGATATTGTAGCGTGACGTATTATGGGGAATAACATCCCCTGTAAAGACTTTTGGTAGTGGAATCTTTCTTTTGTGTTCACTGTGGTAACCTCTGTATTAAGCTGTCTGTATTATGTGCTTGTATTTGTCCCTTTACAGAATTTGCAGTTTAAAGCTTCTATAAAAACTATACCTAACTACATGTCCTCAAGTTCTATTTCGATGTAGCCGACCTCACAACAACTAGTGCATTTAAAATGAATGTTTAGACTCGAGGATTAATTCGCATTAAGTAGAAGCTCATTATGCAGGTTATATATAAGTACCTGCGACAAAAATAAAGGTTGAATGGCACATTGCTACGATCAGCATGTAAAATATAGTTTTACTTTCTGAGAAGGTATCAGATATATGACGTACATGTGAGCATGCGTACATGCTTTAAATACGGTGATACGACCTTAATCGATGTTGGTGACCATATAGCCATATTGGCCGTTCACTATATTGATATAGCGGGGAACATTTACATGTGGTTCAGGCGACAAATATATTGTATTCAAGAGACAAAACTAATTTAACGTAAGAGTCCAGCGGTATATTAAAGTTATAACTCACACACTTATGTTAGGTACTAATTGAGAGAGCCGAAATTAAACAACCTTCTAGTATTCAAAAAAAAAATGATGGCTGCTAGGAAGGAGCATAAGGGCAAGGGGGTGAGGAGATGGGAGGAAAGGAAATAACACCGTTATTTCGCGTATGTCTTTTGCACAAGAAATAACCCTTTTTTTTCAAATAGAAGGTTAATTAAGCTTCTGCAGCGTTGCTGCTTTTGTTTTAACAATATAGCAATCCGTCACAATCCTACAAGCATCTGTGTGTAGTCATGCATACAGCCAATGTATGGTTCGTTAATCTTTACAGTGGTGTGTAATTCGCTATTTTGGCTACTCTATACATATCACGTTTTATGCTAGACACATTCGAATCACAAACCTCCATTTCATCGTAGAATACATATAATTCTGATACATTCCTAAGGAAAGTAAATACCGAAACTGAAGCATTTATTACTTATTCCTGTTGTATATATTTATCATCTTTACCAATCTCAAATTCCTTGTCTTCCATTATTTAACTCTGATCTTCCAAAAAAACGACCTTGGCGAAGCGTCTTGCAAATGCGATACCGTATCCATAGTAACTGTCATGTTAAAACGCACAATGAAATAACGCGGATGCTATACATCAAGTTTGTTAAAAATTCTTCGAACTTCAATCACCTCCACCGCCAACCCCCACTCTCCATTCTACCTCTAGATTTAACCATCGCATTTGTTATGAGTCTGCCCTGCAAAAAAAGAAAACAAATTAATTGTATCCCTTCAATTGATGGAACCTCATATTACCTTTTTACCCCTGTCTAACATCCCACACCCTGTTCTCCCGGTAACCATCATTACATTTTTCCAAAATAAAATCAGCCTGCTACTATTTAACGTTATTACAATTGTTGAAGCAAGATATAACCTTTTTATCAAATTCTCAGCACATTCAAACTGTATACATTCCTAACATATCTGTGTAACTATATTTTCCGATCGCCTCGATTTTACCTGATGATATTCGGGGAAGTCGTGGTAATAGAGCTTTACGTGTACTTGGGTGTATTTTACTGACGCAGCTTTTCTACTGCAAGATATGGTACGGAATGCTAAGTTACTAGAAACTATTTCAATACCTTTTGTGTTGGTTACGTCAATACTAAGGCCAGGGTGACTACTTTTGGTTTTTCACCAATCTAGGTTGACGCTACTTTCTTTATGAAGATTTCAAGTGTTTCTATCAGTTTACAGATTCCATCGGTTATGCGAGAAGTGTTGATCACCCCAGCCGTATTGAAAGTATCTGGCAGAAAAACCTAACTGGTAAGTGAAGCAGTAAATGCTATAGTAGAAAGTGAATTTAGTAAACTAAACACACATAGGAAACGTTATCTTTTCTGCTATGTAGTTCTGTTATGATGTGTCTTATTGTGTGGTTTTTGCCCAAATCTACTGAATGCTGCTTTGAAGTACTTTCAATTAGCAGCCTACTTTTTCCACGAAAATCCATGTCGGCAAGGCAGTCTTCAAAAGATTCCAAATTTCGTTTGCCAATAGAGAATATTTCCAAAACACCAAATTAATAATATTATCTAACAATGATGAATATTGTGTAAAAGTGAGTTGGCCTGACGTTTCGATCCTAGCAGGATCTTCTTCAAAGGCTAAATGAGAAGTAACAGTAACAGAAGGGATAAAAACACGCACAGAATACAGACAGGTTAATGAGCATGATGAACACAAAGAGATGGATGTAAGGGGATTAGTAGACAATGGATGGAGAGAAGAAAGAAAGAAACCAACAGGGGAAGAGGAGAGGTAGGAGATAAACAGAGGAGGGACAAAGAGAGGATTAAGGGAAGGGGTTAGGGAATAAACTGGAGAAGGACAAAGACAGAAAGGTGTGGAGAAAAAAGGTGGAAGAGAGCTATGAGAAGAGGAGTGATGGGGGGGGGGGGGAACAAGGGGAGAAGGAGGTGGGGACAAAGAAAAGTTAGTAATGTCCTTCCTGAATGTTGAGCCCATGAGGTTGAATGGTGCGAAGACGTTGCATCCACAGCCTCTCTCTGCTGATTCGTATTAGGTGAATATTAGCAGAAAAATTTTGTTATGGAACTAAAACTGCGTATGTTAACATAACCCAAAAATAAAATAAAATAAAAACTAGACATGACTGTGTCACCGGAGTGACACGGACCCAGCCATTTATCCTTTCATGACCTTTGACCCTAAATTTGTGTATACCTCATAGACACTGGTGAAAAGCAATGCATAATGTGTTAGTCGCATTATCATAGGCATCGGGGTAAATTAAATCATTTGACACCTAGATGACCGCATTTGACCTTTGACCCCATAACCGTTATTATGTTTTTGTTCTATTTTTATTTTTTTGTTTTTGTTTCTTTTGTTTGTTGTTTTCTAACATGCAGTTTCTTTTAAGAAGGCATATTTGCTTTAAATTACATTACAATCATGAGATTCAAAGCTTTTAATTTAATTGGATTTTGAAAAAGGGTAAATCTGCAAAGTGGGTGAGTCGAATAGGCTACTAACACATTTGCGTGAATTTTGACCCCACAAGCAGAGGTCATATAATAAGGTAGTCATTGACTTTTCTTAATCTTTTATCAAGGCCTACAAGATGGCACATTTAGTTCTGTGTTTTTACCTTGTTTTAATTATTTTTGCACAGTTAACGTTTATGACCCTTGTGACGTCATGCATGACCTTCGACCCTAATTGAGCACAACCCAAAGACACTGACTACAGTTCATTCATATACCATACGGCCATAGGTCAGATGAAGAGGTCACCATTGACAAATTTCAAATTTCTGTCCGAAGCCAAAATGCTGACACTGTTACTGTTGCCATTTCAGATTGTTTGAAATATGACCTTTCTTTGACCTTTGACCTCTTAACCATATGTCAGACGAAAAGGTCACTGTGGACAATTTTGAATGTCTGCCAAAGTACGTGAACATGATGACTTTGTTACTTTTTTCCATTTGGGGTTGTTTGTGATTTGACCTTTCTTTGACCTTTGACCCCCTCAACCGTAAGTCAGACAAAGAGGTCGATGTGGACTAGTTTGGATGTCTACAAAAGGTGAATATGAAGACTTTGTTACCTTTTCCATTTGGGGTTGTTTGTGATTTGACATTTCTTTGACCTTTGACCCCTTAACTGTAAGCTAGACAAAGAGGTCAATGTGGACAATTTTGGATGCCTGTCCAAGGTGAACATTTTGACACTGTTACTTTTGCCATTTGAGGTTATTTGTGATTTGACCTTTGACCCCTTAACCATAGGTTGGACAAAGAGGTCACTGTGGACAATTTTAGATTTCTGCCAAAGGTGAACATGTTGACACTGTTACTTTTGCCATTTGAGGTTGTTTGTGATTTGATCTTTCTTTGACCATTAACCATAGGTTGGACGAAGAGGTCACCGTGGACATTGTGTTATGTTTGTCCAAGGCCAACACATTGACACTGTTACTTTTATCATTTGAGCTTGTTTTACATTTGACCTTGTTTTTTACTCTTGTGACCCCAAATGACCTTTGATCAAAATTTCAAAAAAATAAGTGTTGTAGAGGGCTTCAAACTTTATCATATGCATAAGACATATGATCAGGCTACATAATCTGTACGAGTAGCGATTTTTTAAATTTTACATCTTGACCTTTGACCCCTTAACCGTATGTCGGATGAAGAGGTCAAAGTTGACTTTTCTTTATCTTTGGTCATGATCTACAGGATGAGATATTCAATTTTGCAATCTGAGCTTATTCTAATTTATTTATGCAGTTAACCATTTTTACCCTAGTGACCTCTGTGTGACCTTTGACCCCAAACTGGTCATGGCCTGAGGTACCCTTACGGTCAATGATTCTTGTGACTAAGTTTGGTGAACCACGGTAAAGGCATGTACGAGCTATTGCGATTCCTGTGACAGAAAGAAGAAGAAGAAACAGTAAGATACAAGACCCAGCCCGCACTTTGTGCATGGCTGGGTAAAAAAAATGAAGAAAATGTATGTGGTGACGATGGTTCAATTCAAAAGTAATCTCTATATGTATAAACATTACATATGGATAGGATAGATGGATAAGATGTATGGGATTGATTGGAAGGATGGATGGATAGGATGGATGGATAGGATGGATGGATAGGATGGATGGATACTAGCAGTGTTTCCGCTAAGCCGCTATGACGCGATTTTGATGCAATGGCTTGCCGATTTGACGCACTGGCGTTCAGAGAGAGAGAAAAAAAAAGAGGGTTTCATTTTCTCCTGAATTTTATACAGTGTGAACAGAAAAAAATCGTTTCAAAAGGCATGGCGTTCAAAACTTCAACTTGAAGTGAAGAAATTATTACTGTAAATTGTTTCCAATTTATCGTCAGAAATGTTAAATTAGCGATCGTTAACTTTACCGTAGCGCTGTTTTTCTATACAGTCAAGTAGATTTAGCTCGATTGCTGTAAAGCTAAATCATGTAACGTAACGTGCACTGATGCATTGCCTACACTATACGATGGTTCGCAATTCCAGTGTACTAAATATACTATTTGCATGTATAGCCTTCCTTACATTACATTGCAACAGGGTCAGAAATAAGCGGGGCGACGGGCGGTTCGCCCTAGCAAGTGCTAAAAAAAGCCCTCCGAAAGCACAATTGCGAGAGCGAAAAAGAAATATAAGAAAATCACCCTCGTAATATCAGGTGTCTGTGTTAATTTAATTGTGACATGCTTTTTGCTTTAGCTAGGGTTTGCAGTAGCAGCGCGAATCGCACAAACAGTTCTCATAATCCCGCATCACATTTGATCAAATATGAAGCAGTGCGGGAGGCGATATTTTTTTTCGTAGTACAGCGAGGGGAAAGGCATGAATTATTCATACATTTTAATAAATATTCAGATTACTACGAAAAGCAATAGCGAACAACTAAACGTTATGTGGACTACAACTACTACATGATGTGTAATAAAGTTCGTATTTTGTATGGTGTGACGATATGATTGATAAGTACTGTGTGTAATTAGTAAAAAGAAAAGAGTTTGTGGTTGCGTTGTATGGTGAAGCGAGTATACAGTGGACGAGCAGATTTTTGAGGCTCATAATTCCCTTGACCAGTCACAGGGAAGAATGTCTGGGTCTGGGTCTATTTCATTTTAATTCTTACATTTCAATTCTCGTAGGTATCTTCATTTGAACAGAAACACGAGGTTACGGTCATGTTCTTTTCTAGGTTTTTTATACGTTCAGCATAATCTCATGTACAACGTACGTAGGTGATGGAAAAAACGTTCTGCCAATGATTCAGTGTTCGTGATCACGAGCGTGCGCAAAGTTGTACAACAGCGCTGTTCGCTGTTACAAGTGAAAATGAATAATTCATTTCTAAACTATTTATTTACTAGCTTAGAGTTAGCCATTAATGCTAGAAAAGAATCAAATCAGATCTGTTCATCTTACTAGTGTTCCTTCCATGGAGAGTTCAATTTTCGCAAGTTGATCACGTACAGAAATTTTCTGTGATTCGTTAACAATCTTTCTTGAAGCATATATTCGTAGTATTAAACTTAACTGGATTGTTACGAATACGACGAAGCAACCGACGGATTTCATGTACCGCCTGCTTTCCCGCGATTAGATCATATTCTACGTCACACTTTCTACGTCATTCACTACTGTTCGTTCGAACCTAACGAACGCTTTGATGCATGGCTTTTGCGTACCGTTTGTCGTGTTAACTACGTTACCGAATTGTCCCAACTCGGTGGAAATTTCTGTAAGATCATGAATAATTCTTGACTTTCCCCTCGCTGTACTACGAAAAAAATATTGCGTGCGGGTGGGTCGCGCACAGCCACCGGGAAATTCCCGCGCAATCACTGGCAAATTACGGCCTCCACTAAGCAATTTCAGTACCAGCGACAATAACCTCATATCCCCAAAAATCTCCGACCACATGGTAGCCTAACTTCAAACTAAGTCAACATGGAACTCTAACCTAGCATCTGTTTATTCGCTCAAGTTGTGTCGCAAATAAAAAATAAAAATATCCAAGAAAAACTGCAATCTTTGACAACATGTTAGCCTAACAACCACACTAAGTCAATGGGAAATGTAGCTTAACCATCGGTTTGCCAAAAAAATAATAACAATACTTTGTGTAGCTTTGTTTACATACTTTCCTTGCTGCTATCGTCGCGCGCAAGGTAGCCAAACACCACACGTAGTCAACGGGAAAATCTAGCCTAAGCATCTCTTTATTCGCTGAAATTGTGACGCAGTTAGCTAGAACTAAAATAAGTATGAAATACTGCAACCTTCGACCACATGTTAGCCTAACAACCACACTAAGTCAATGGGAAATGTAGCCTAACCATCGGTTTGCCCAAAAAATAATAACAATACTTTGCGTAGCTTTGTTTACATACTTTCCTTGCTGCTATCGTCGCGCGCAAGGTAGCCAAACACCACACGTAGTCAACGGGAAAATCTAGCCTAAGCATCTCTTTATTCGCTGAAATTGTGACGCAGTTAGCTAGAACTAAAATAAGTATGAAATACTGCAACCTTCGACCACAAATTAGCCTAACAACCACACTAAGTCAATGGGAAATGTAGCCTAACCATCGGTTTGCCCAAAAAAAATAAAAAACTGCTCGAAATCGGCAGTTGTTTGGAAGGTATGTGCTATGTCTTAGAGAGGGAATGTTGTACACCGTTGCTGTGGCGATGGATTGAAGGTTTTAACTTCGATTACTTTCCAGCGGTATAATGGTTTCGTGTTTGGTGGTGGGTGATTTTATCCACACAGGAAAAAATACATGATTAAAGGAAAGGGCACCTTCAGTAGAAGTAAACCTGTGTTTTCTATTTCAGTTGATGGGTTATTGGGTTTTCGTCATATATTCGGTGGATTGACGTTATTTGCTTAACGATCGCAAATTTCGGCAATTAAACTTTCAATGAATTTGCTATACGGTCGCAGCTAACTAGGAAGAGGGTAATTGTGCTTACTTGATCCTGATGAATGCTAACAACCTTTTCCGTAAACACTAACAGCATATTGAACTTTGGAAAAGGCCCCCTTAAACCTTAATACATTATAATTAAGGGGGTGGGGGGCGTTTTTAACTTTTCAATTTCCAAAATAGCCCCCAGAGCCAAATCTAAATTCCTACCCTGCATTGC